>JAKVIS010000098.1:0-153054 GCA_033119425.1 Bufotes viridis
GTATAATCTGTATGTAGTGAGCTCTCTCTAGTGGTGGCAGTATAATCTGTATGTAGTGAGCTCTCTCTAGTGGTGGCTGTATAATCTGTATGTAGTGAGCTCCCTCTAGTGGTGGCTGTATAATCTGTATGTAGTGAGCTCCCTCTAGTGGTGACTGTATAATCTGTATGTAGTGAGCTCCTCCTAGTGGTGGCTGTATAATCTGTATGTAGTGAGCTCCCCCTAGTGGTGGCTGTATAATCTGTATGTAGTGAGCTCCCTCTAGTGGTGGCGGTATAATCTGTATGTAGTGAGCTCCCTCTAGTGGTGACTGTATAATCTGTATGTAGTGAGCTCCCTCTAGTAATGACTGTATAGTCTGTACGTAGTGAGCTCTCTCTAGTGGTGGCTGTATAATCTGTATGTAGTGAGCTCCCCCTAGTGGTGGCTGTATAATCTGTATGTAGTGAGCTCCCTCTAGTGGTGACTGTATAATCTGTATGTAGTGAGCTCCTCCTAGTGGTGGCTGTATAATCTGTATGTGGTGAGCTCCCTCTAGTGGTGGCTGTATAATCTGTATGTAGTGAGCTCCCTCTAGTGGTGGCTGTATAATCTGTATGTAGTGAGCTCCCTTTAGTGGTGGCTGTATAATCTGTATGTAGTGAGCTCCCTCTAGTGGTGACTGTATAATCTGTATGTAGTGAGCTCCCTCTAGTGGTGGCTCTATGATCTGTATGTAGTGAGCTCCCTCTAGTGGTGGCTGTATAATCTGTATGTAGTGAGCTCCCTCTAGTGGTGGCTGTATCATCTGTATGTAGTGAGCTCCCTCTAGTGGTGGCTGTATAATCTGTATGTAGTGAGCTCCCTCTAGTAGTGACTGTATAGTCTGTATGCAGTGAGCTCCCTCTAGTGGTGGCTGTATAATCTGTATGTAGTGAGCTCCCCCTAGTGGTGGCTGTATAATCTGTATGTAGTGAGCTCCCTCTAGTGGTGGCTGTATAATCTGTATGTAGTGAGCTCCCTCTAGTGGTGGCTGTATAATCTGTATGTAGTGAGCTCTATCTAGTGGTGGCTGTATAATCTGTATGTAGTGAGCTCCCTCTAGTGGTGGCTGTATAATCTGTATGTAGTGAGCTCCCTCTAGTGGTGACTGTATAATCTGTATGTAGTGAGCTCCCTCTAGTGGTGGCTGTATAACCTGTATGTAGTGAGCTCCCTCTAGTGGTGGATGTATAATCTGTATGTAGTGAGCTCCCTCTAGTGGTGACTGTATAATCTGTATGTAGTGAGCTCCCCCTAGTGGTGACTGTATAATCTGTATGTAGTGAGCTCCCCCTAGTGGTGACTGTATAATCTGTATGTAGTGAGCTCCCCCTAGTGGTGACTGTATAATCTGTATGTAGTGAGCTCCCTCTAGTGGTGGCTTTATAATCTATATTTAGTGAGCTCCCTCTAGTGGTGGCTGTATAATCTGTATGTAGTGAGCTCCCCCTAGTGGTGGCTGTATAATCTGTATGTAGTGAGCTCCCCCTAGTGGTGGCTGTATAATCTGTATGTAGTGAGCTCCCCCTAGTGGTGGCTGTATAATCTGTATGTAGTGAGCTCCCTCTAGTGGTGACTGTATAATCTGTATGTAGTGAGCGCCCTCTAGTGGTGGCTCTATGATCTGTATGTAGTGAGCTCCCTCTAGTGGTGGCTCTATGATCTGTATGTAGTGAGCTCCCTCTAGTGGTGACTGTATAATCTGTATGTAGTGAGCTCCCTCTAGTGGTGGCTGTATAATCTGTATGTAGTGAGCTCCCTCTAGTGGTGGCTCTATGATCTGTATGTAGTGAGCTCCCTCTAGTGGTGGCTCTATGATCTGTATGTAGTGAGCTCCCTCTAGTGGTGGCTCTATGATCTGTATGTAGTGAGCTCCCTCTAGTGTTGGCTGTATAATCTGTATGTAGTGAGCTCCCTCTAGTGGTGGCTCTATGATCTGTATGTAGTGAGCTCCCTCTAGTGGTGGCTGTATAATCTGTATGTAGTGAGCTCCCTCTAGTGGTGGCTGTATAATCTGTATGTAGTGAGCTCTATCTAGTGGTGGCTGTATAATCTGTATGTAGTGAGCTCCCTCTAGTGGTGGCTGTATAATCTGTATGTAGTGAGCTCCCTCTAGTGGTGACTGTATAATCTGTATGTAGTGAGCTCCCTCTAGTGGTGGCTGTATAACCTGTATGTAGTGAGCTCCCTCTAGTGGTGGATGTATAATCTGTATGTAGTGAGCTCCCTCTAGTGGTGACTGTATAATCTGTATGTAGTGAGCTCCCCCTAGTGGTGACTGTATAATCTGTATGTAGTGAGCTCCCCCTAGTGGTGACTGTATAATCTGTATGTAGTGAGCTCCCTCTAGTGGTGGCTGTATAATCTATATGTAGTGAGCTCCCTCTAGTGGTGGCTGTATAATCTGTATGTAGTGAGCTCCCCCTAGTGGTGGCTGTATAATCTGTATGTAGTGAGCTCCCTCTAGTGGTGGCTGTATAATCTGTATGTAGTGAGCTCCCTCTAGTGGTGGCTGTATAATCTGTATGTAGTGAGCTCCCTCTAGTGGTGGTTGTATAATCTGTATGTAGTGAGCTCCCCCTAGTGGTGGCTGTATAATCTGTATGTAGTGAGCTCCCCTTAGTGGTGGCTGTATAATCTGTATGTAGTGAGCTCCCTCTAGTGGTGACTGTATAATCTGTATGTAGTGAGCGCCCTCTAGTGGTGGCTCTATGATCTGTATGTAGTGAGCTCCCTCTAGTGGTGGCTGTATAATCTGTATGTAGTGAGCTCCCTCTAGTGGTGGCTCTATGATCTGTATGTAGTGAGCTCCCTCTAGTGGTGGCTGTATAATCTGTATGTAGTGAGCTCCCTCTAGTGGTGGCTGTATAATCTGTATGTAGTGAGCTCCCTCTAGTGGTGGCTGTATAATCTGTATGTAGTGAGCTCCCTCTAGTGGTGGCTGTATAATCTGTATGTAGTGAGCTCCCTCTAGTGGTGACTGTATAATCTGTATGTAGTGAGCTCCCTCTAGTGGTGGCTGTATAATCTGGATGTAGTGAGCTCCCTCTAGTGGTGGCTGTATGATCTGTATGTAGTGAGCTCCCTCTAGTGGTGACTGTATAATCTGTATGTAGTGAGCTCCCTCTAGTGGTGGCTGTATAATCTGTATGTAGTGAGCTCCCCCTAGTGGTGGCTGTATAATCTGTATGTAGTGAGCTCCCTCTAGTGGTGGCTGTATAATCTGTATGTAGTGAGCTCCCTCTAGTGGTGGCTGTATAATCTGTATGTAGTGAGCTCCCTCTAGTGGTGGCTCTATGATCTGTATGTAGTGAGCTCCCTCTAGTGGTGGCTCTATGATCTGTATGTAGTGAGCTCCCTCTAGTTGTGGCTCTATGATCTGTATGTAGTGAGCTCCCCCTATTGGTGGCTCTATGATCTGTATGTAGTGAGCTCCCCCTAGTGGTGTCTCTATGATCTGTCCTTTTCTTCGGCTTTTCATCCTCAGTCAGACAGATGGAGCGCACTAATCAGAGTCTGGAGACTTACTGGAGATGTTTTGTCTCTGAGAACCAGGAGGAGTGGTCTTCGTTTTTGTCTTTGGCAGAGCTTGCCATAAATAATCGTATAGAGGAGTCCACTGGGAAGTAGCCGTTTTTTGGGGCCTATGGGTTTCACCAGCAGTTTGGCAGATTTTCTGGTTCTGATCCTTCTGGTATACCTGAGGAGGAAAATTTTTGTCATCATTGTCTTCTATATAGCGGAAAATTCTAAATAACTTGATGAATATGGCCGACAAGTATAAACGTGTGGCTGACAGGAAACGTATGACCGGTCCGGACCTGAGAGCGGGAGATTCTGTGTGGCTGACAGGAAACGTATGACCGGTCCGGACCTGAGAGCGGGAGATTCTGTGTGGCTGACAGGAAACGTATGACCGGTCCGGACCTGAGAGCGGGAGATTCTGTGTGGCTGACAGGAAACGTATGACCGGTCCGGACCTGAGAGCGGGAGATTCTGTGTGGCTGTCCACATGAAACATTAAGTTGAAGGTTCCTTCTTGGAAGTTGGGTCCAAGGTTTTTGGGTCCATATAAGATCTCTGCCATTATTAATCCGGTAGCTTTTCGTCTTGAACTTCCTCGGGCTCTGAGAATTCATAATGAGTTTCATAAATCTTTGTTGAAGAGATATGTTGAACCTTTGGAGCGTCTTCCTTGCCACCCGCTCCTGTCATGGTGGACGGCAGTTTGGAATTCCAGATCGCCAAGATAATTGACTCTCGAATTCTCCGTAGATCTCTTCAGTATCTTGTTCACTGGAAGGGTTATGGACCAGAGGAGAGGATGTGGGTACCGGCTTCTGACGTGAATGCCAGTCGTTTGGTGAAAGCCTTTCACAGATCTCATCCGGATAAGGTTAGTCCTGGGGGCATGGACGTTCCCGCAACAGGTGGTAGGAGATCTGTGAGACTGGCAACACGTGGTTTGATCTGACAGGTTTTCCTTGTGGATCAATAGACGTCTGCGTTGTTTCTGGTGCTTACCGCTCACCGCTCTTTCTGTCCCCAGGTGTGGATATTGGGGTGATTTAACCCTTTCTATTTATAGTTGTTTCTCCCACAATGCTGTGCGGTTTATAGCTTCTGTTGGAGCTGTGGATTGCTGGTGTGTGGATCTCGGCTGAGTTCCTGGTGCTGCCGTAGTCTCTTGAAGTTAAGTGTTTTCTTTCCCTTTTGTATTTTCTTTGGGTTATTTTGTGTGTTGCGTTTCTGTCATTTGTATTAAGGCCTGAGGGAGACTCCTGTTTGTCCTTCCTTTTGGAGGAACAGGTTGTCTCAGTCCTGACATTAGTACCAGGGTCCTATAGGGTGAGTTAGGACATTAGGTATTCCTATGTATGAACTCACCTACCTCTGGGGTCTGTTCATACTGGTAGTTAGTCAGGACTTTGATTAGGGTTTACTAGGAGGTGTCCATCTCCTTTCCCTAGTTTCCAGGCCTTATTCCCTCACCCCTTTCCCCCCTATGTTCGGTGTGGTGTTTCCCTCCCACACCCCAACGTGACAGTCTGTGTTGGACGTGCCCATGCCAGCCAGAGCACCTTAAGCTCTTCTAGCCATGGAGGCAGAAGCCTAAAGCCTCAGGAGCCAGGAGTAAACTTCCTGGGCTGAAGATAAGTCCAACTACAGAGTGAAGAAGCCAAGTTACTAAGTCAGCCAGTCAGTACAGCAGAGTGAGAGAAGGATAGAGCAGAGTTGAGTTTGCCTGCCAGTTCATGCTAAAGCCTGCTGGAACCAAGACAAAGCCTGTGAACTGTTTGAAGAAACGTTTATTCAAAGTAAAGCTGCCATTGAGCTTCATCTCAAGGTCTGGACTCAAGTTCTTTCGAATCCCTCAATTATTTCCCCTTTTCACTGCTTTGGAGCCAAAGCCTGGGGTCCTGCAGTATCCAGGTAGGAGCACCGTGACACATAAAGAGACGTTTCGGCCACACTACACCACTCGGCATTTCCTACCACTGGGACGAGAGAGAGGGCCCTGGGGTGAGGCGCCCGTCGCATATAAACAGTTGTATAACAAGATTAGGACTGCACAGTGTAGAGGACCCGGGCAGAAATACTGCAGATAAGATGGCATTTAGGTTAGACCATTAAAGATAGTAGCCGCGTGTAGGAGAGAGAACGCCACTCCAGGGTGTTACAGCTGTACTTAACAATCATAGGGCAGGCTGGACGTGATGGCGTGGGGGGGAGCTGCGCCACGCCTCGCCGCCTCTCGTTCTACCTCGCCACGCTACGTTCCGGCTATCTAAGCCTTTTTCAGCGATTATACACCCTGACCAGAGCGGGTTTAGTCCCAATAAAGGCACTCAATATGATTTGCATCGGTTCTACCCAAATAACCGGATTACAGAGAGTTTGGGAAGCGATCTATTATAGATGGTTGGGGATAAGGGGATCTCTTAGGCATAATCGAAACCTGCAGGGATCTGATAAGTTAGATGGGCACAGGGATTGGCAACAGAGCTATATTCTATATGTGGCACAGGGGTGAGGAAAGGGGCTGGCACATATTGTTAATCTACCTTGGTTCGGATATTCTCCACTACGCTCGGCCCTTTTCTTTATGTTTGGCATAGACACTTCTACACCTGATGATTTGATGGGAAACACGGGTCAGAAGGTCAGGATCGCCCATCCTTATAAGCTGTCATTGGAGGCACTCTTTAGGAATATGGGCGCCCCGGACAAAGAGCTTGGGGAGTGGATGGAAAATATATTATCTAACCGAAGATTAGTGTCTCGTGGCGGTTCAGTGTGATATTTGACATAGAATATGTTCCACCAGAATGGTTTACCGAACAGCTCAAACTGCCCTCGTGGCATTTACCGGGAGCTGACTCTTTACACGTTTTGGTCTTGTAGAGAATTAATAACTATTTTACCCCAAAACTGAAAGTAGTGATTCCATTTACAGAGCAATGTCGGATACTCGCCGATCTTCCCCAGGATAATTGTGACACGTATAAAAGATTTTATTGATTAAAATAATGTTCTTGGCAAGACTCTTAATTTCGAGAGTCTGGTTTTCACCAAACACACCTCGTATATGCCGTGGATATAAAAAGTCTCCTCTGAACATGAGGAGGAACCTCGCCTCTCAGCAGGACAACGACCCGAAGCGTCATCCGAATCACCAAGGAACGGCTTCACCAGAAGAAGATGAATGGCCGACCCCGAGCCCAGACCTGGATCCGATTGACAATCTGTGGGGTGATCTGAAGAGGGGCGTGCCCAGGAGACGCCCTCGCAATCTGACAGATGTGGAGTCACAATCTGCCCTGCTGATAGACCCCTACCCAAAAAGACTGAGCGCTGCAATAAAATCAAAAGGGGCTTCAACAAAGTATTAGTTTAAGGGTGTGCACACTTATGCAACCATATTATTTCATTTTTTTATTTTTCTTCCCTCCACCTAAAAGATTTCAGTTTGTTTTTCAATTGAGTTGTACAGTTTATAGGTCACAATAAAGGTGGATAAAGTTCTGAACTGATTTATCTTTGGTGTGTAGACTTTTTATATCCACTGTATACAGGACTTGGTTAAACTTAGTTAATTAGATCAAAAGATATGAAAATATCCTTTATAAGAAAAGAAATACTGAGGAGGAATGGAATAGGAAATGGGGGGGAAATGGGGAAACTAATGACCTTGGTGTTTCATTTCTATGGCTATGATTGTTACGTTTTCTTTTTACCCTTTCTTCTAATATTATTTTTTTTTTTTTTATAAAAAAATTAAAAAATATAATCATAGGGCAGAGCAGGGAGCATCCCCAGCACCCAGACAGATGTGTAGAGTGCCCCCAGCCTCACATAGCTGGGCTGCAGATACAATCACTCCTCCAGGCCGCGGTAGATCGCAGTACTATAGGAGGACCCTCACAGGGACTCCAGCAGAAATATGGACATGAAAGTCCTCATAATGACACTAAATCATGACTTCCAACTGACGGGTGCATCGTCACACCCACTATCTAGAACATAGGTAAAGTAAACACTGGCCTGGGGGGCTGAGGGATTGTGCCATCTCCTCCTTTGTTTCCTATCATCTGTTCTTCCAGAATCCTGGAGTGGACAGCAAGAAGATCCTGGAGCTGACATTACGGGAGCTGACAGAGAAGCTGAAGGACGGGTCCCTGACCCCAGAGATCGTCCTCTATTCTTATATTGAAAAAGTGAGTGGTCACCTATAGAAATGAGCCTCCCTATAGGAGCAATCAGAAACTGCTATATCTGTTCTCCAGACACCTGGTTCTTTAATCTCATCTTCTTGTCCCATTCCCCAGATATTTGATTCTGTGTTCCCCTCCATGTCGCAGGTTCCTGATCCTGGTCTATATGTTCCTCTCTCTTTCTCCGGTTCCTGATACCTAGTTCCATGTGTTCCTCTCTGACATCTGGTTCTATGGTCTTCTCACTTTCTCAGGGTCCTCAAATCTGTTTATATATCTTCCTCTGTCATTCAGGTTCCTGATATCAGGTCTATATGTTATTCTCTATTTCTCAGGTTACTGGAATCTGGCCTACTTGTTCTTTTCTGTTTCATAGGTTCCTAATATCTGGTTCTATATGTTCCCTTCTCTTTCTCAGATTCCTGATAACAGGCACTAAATGTTCCTCTCTCTTTCTCAAGTTCCTGATACCTAGTTCCATATGTTCCTCTGTTTCTCAGGATCCAGATACCAGGTTCTACATGTTCTTCTCACTTTCTCAGGTCCTGATATCTGGTTCTGTATGTTCTCCTCACTTTCTCAGGTTTGTGATATCTGGTTCTGTATGTTCTCCTCACTTTCTCAGGTTTGTGATATCTGGTTCTGTATGTTCTCCTCACTTTCTCAGGTTCCTGATATCTGGTTCTGTATGTTCTCCTCACTTTCTCAGGTTCCTGATATCTGGTTCTGTATGTTCTCACTTTCTCAGGTTTCTGATATCTGGTTCTGTATGTTCTCCTCACTCTCTTAGGTTTCTGATATCTGGTTCTGTATGTTCTCCTCACTCTCTCAGGTTCCTGATATCTGGTTCTGTATGTTCTCCTCACTTTCTCAGGTTCCTGATATCTGGTTCTGTATGTTCTCCTCACTTTCTCAGGTTTCTGATATCTGGTTCTGTATGTTCTCCTCACTTTCTCAGGTTTCTGATATCTGGTTCTATATGTTCTCCTCTCTTTCTCAGGTTTCTGATATCTGGTTCTACATGTTCTTCTCACTTTCTCAGGTCCTGATATCTGGTTCTGTATGTTCTCCTCACTTTCTCAGGTTTGTGATATCTGGTTCTGTATGTTCTCCTCACTTTCTCAGGTTCCTGATATCTGGTTCTATATGTTCTCCTCTCTTTCTCAGGTTCCTGATATCTGGTTCTGTATGTTCTCCTCACTTTCTCAGGTTTGTGATATCTGGTTCTGTATGTTCTCCTCACTTTCTCAGGTTCCTGATATCTGGTTCTGTATGTTCTCCTCACTTTCTCAGGTTCCTGATATCTGGTTCTGTATGTTCTCACTTTCTCAGGTTTCTGATATCTGGTTCTGTATGTTCTCCTCACTTTCTCAGGTTCCTGATATCTGGTTCTATATGTTCTCCTCTCTATCTCAGGTTCCTGATATCTGGTTCTGTATGTTCTCCTCACTCTCTCAGGTTTCTGATATCTGGTTCTGTATGTTCTCCTCACTCTCTCAGGTTCCTGATATCTGGTTCTGTATGTTCTCCTCACTTTCTCAGGTTCCTGATATCTGGTTCTGTATGTTCTCCTCACTCTCTCAGGTTTCTGATATCTGGTTCTGTATGTTCTCCTCACTTTCTCAGGTTTCTGATATCTGGTTCTATATGTTCTCCTCTCTTTCTCAGGTCCTGATATCTGGTTCTGTATGTTCTCCTCACTTTCTCAGGTTTCTGATACCTGGTTCTGTATGTTCTCCTCACTTTCTCAGGTTTGTGATATCTGGTTCTGTATGTTCTCCTCACTCTCTCAGGTTCCTGATATCTGGTTCTGTATGTTCTTCTCACTTTCTCAGGTTCCTGATATCTGGTTCTATATGTTCTCCTCGCTTTCTCAGGTTTCTGATACCTGGTTCTGTATGTTCTCCTCTCTTTCTCAGGTTCCTGATATCTGGTTCTGTATGTTCTCCTCGCTTTCTCAGGTTCCTGATATCTGGTTCTGTATGTTCTCCTCACTTTCTCAGGTTCCTGATATCTGTTTCTGTATGTTCTCCTCACTTTCTCAGGTTCCTGATATCTGGTTCTGTATGTTCTCCTCACTTTCTCAGGTTTCTGATATCTGGTTCTGTATGTTCTCCTCACTTTCTCAGGTTTCTGATATCTGGTTCTATATGTTCTCCTCTCTTTCTCAGGTTCCTGATATCTGGTTCTGTATGTTCTCCTCACTTTCTCAGGTTTGTGATATCTGGTTCTGTATGTTCTCCTCGCTTTCTCAGGTTTCTGATATCTGGTTCTATATGTTCTCCTCTCTTTCTCAGGTTCCTGATATCTGGTTCTGTATGTTCTCCTCACTTTCTCAGGTTCCTGATATCTGGTTCTATATGTTCTCCTCGCTTTCTCAGGTTTCTGATATCTGGTTCTGTATGTTCTCCTCACTTTCTCAGGTTCCTGATATCTGGTTCTGTATGTTCTCTCTTTCTCAGGTTCCTGATATCTGGTTCTGTATGTTCTCCTCACTCTCTCAGGTTCCTGATATCTGGTTCTGTATGTTCTCCTCACTTTCTCAGGTTCCTGATATCTGGTTCTGTATGTTCTCCTCGCTTTCTCAGGTTCCTGATATCTGGTTCTGTATGTTCTTCTCACTTTCTCAGGTTTCTGATATCTGGTTCTATATGTTCTCCTCTCATTCTCAGGTTCCTGATATCTGGTTCTGTATGTTCTCCTCTCTTTCTCAGGTTTCTGATATCTGGTTCTGTATGTTCTCCTCACTCTCTCAGGTTCCTGATATCTGGTTCTATATGTTCTCCTCACTTTCTCAGGTTCCTGATATCTGGTTCTGTATGTTCTCCTCACTCTCTCAGGTTCCTGATATCTGGTTCTGTATGTTCTCCTCACTCTCTCAGGTTCCTGATATCTGGTTCTGTATGTTCTCCTCACTTTCTCAGGTTCCTGATATCTGGTTCTGTATGTTCTCCTCGCTTTCTCAGGTTCCTGATATCTGGTTCTGTATGTTCTTCTCACTTTCTCAGGTTTCTGATATCTGGTTCTATATGTTCTCCTCTCATTCTCAGGTTCCTGATATCTGGTTCTGTATGTTCTCCTCACTTTCTCAGGTTCCTGATATCTGGTTCTGTATGTTCTCCTCACTTTCTCAGGTTCCTGATATCTGGTTCTGTATGTTCTCCTCACTTTCTCAGGTTCCTGATATCTGGTTCTGTATGTTCTCCTCACTTTCTCAGGTTCCTGATATCTGGTTCTGTATGTTCTCCTCTCTTTCTCAGGTTCCTGATATCTGGTTCTGTATGTTCTCCTCTCTTTCTCAGGTTCCTGATATCTGGTTCTGTATGTTCTCCTCACTTTCTCAGGTTCCTGATATCTGGTTCTGTATGTTCTTCTCACTTTCTCAGGTTCCTGATATCTGGTTCTGTATGTTCTTCTCAATTTCTCAGGTTTCTGATATCTGGTTCTGTATGTTCTTCTCACTTTCTCAGGTTCCTGATATCTGGTTCTATATGTTCTCCTCACTCTCTCAGGTTCCTGATATCTGGTTCTGTATGTTCTCTCTTTCTCAGGTTCCTGATATCTGGTTCTGTATGATCTCCTCACTTTCTCAGGTTCCTGATATCTGGTTCTGTATGTTCTTCTCACTTTCTCAGGTTCCTGATATCTGGTTCTGTATGTTCTTCTGACTTTCTCAGGTTTCTGATATCTGGTTCTGTATGTTCTTCTCACTTTCTCAGGTTCCTGATATCTGGTTCTGTATGTTCTTCTCACTTTCTCAGGTTCCTGATATCTGGTTCTGTATGTTCTCCTCTCTTTCTCAGGTTTGTGATATCTGGTTCTGTATGTTCTCCTCACTTTCTCAGGTTCCTGATATCTGGTTCTGTATGTTCTCCTCACTTTCTCAGGTCCTGATATCTGGTTCTATATGTTCTCCTCGCTTTCTCAGGTTTCTGATATCTGGTTCTATATGTTCTCCTCACTTTCTCAGGTTCCTGATATCTGGTTCTGTATGTTCTCTCTTTCTCAGGTTCCTGATATCTGGTTCTGTATGTTCTCCTCACTTTCTCAGGTTCCTGATATCTGGTTCTGTATGTTCTCTCTTTCTCAGGTTCCTGATATCTGGTTCTGTATGTTCTCCTCACTTTCTCAGGTTCCTGATATCTGGTTCTGTATGTTCTCCTCACTCTCTCAGGTTCCTGATATCTGGTTCTGTATGTTCTCCTCACTCTCTCAGGTTCCTGATATCTGGTTCTGTATGTTCTCCTCACTTTCTCAGGTCCTGATATCTGGTTCTATATGTTCTCCTCGCTTTCTCAGGTTTCTGATATCTGGTTCTATATGTTCTTCTCTCTTTCTCAGGTTCCTGATATCTGGTTCTGTATGTTCTCCTCACTTTCTCAGGTTCCTGATATCTGGTTCTGTATGTTCTCCTCCCTTTCTCAGGTTCCTGATATCTGGTTCTGTATGTTCTCCTCTCTTTCTCAGGTACCTGATATCTGGTTCTGTATGTTCTCCTCACTTTCTCAGGTCCTGATATCTGGTTCTGTATGTTCTTCTCACTTTCTCAGGTTCCTGATATCTGGTTCTGTATGTTCTCGCTTTCTCAGGTTCCTGATATCTGGTTCTGTATGTTCTCTCTTTCTCAGGTTCCTGATATCTGGTTCTGTATGTTCTCCTCACTTTCTCAGGTTCCTGATATCTGGTTCTGTATGTTCTCCTCTCTTTCTCAGGTTCCTGATATCTGGTTCTGTATGTTCTCCTCACTCTCTCAGGTTCCTGATATCTGGTTCTGTATGTTCTCCTCACTTTCTCAGGTTCCTGATATCTGGTTCTATATGTTCTCCTCTCTTTCTCAGGTTCCTGATATCTGGTTCTGTATGTTCTCCTCACTTTCTCAGGTTTGTGATATCTGGTTCTGTATGTTCTCCTCGCTTTCTCAGGTTCCTGATATCTGGTTCTGTATGTTCTCCTCGCTTTCTCAGGTTCCTGATATCTGGTTCTGTATGTTCTCCTCACTCTCTCAGGTTCCTGATATCTGGTTCTGTATGTTCTCCTCACTTTCTCAGGTTCCTGATATCTGGTTCTATATGTTCTCCTCTCTTTCTCAGGTTCCTGATATCTGGTTCTGTATGTTCTCCTCACTTTCTCAGGTTTGTGATATCTGGTTCTGTATGTTCTCCTCACTCTCTCAGGTTCCTGATATCTGGTTCTGTATGTTCTCCTCACTTTCTCAGGTTCCTGATATCTGGTTCTGTATGTTCTCCTCGCTTTCTCAGGTTCCTGATATCTGGTTCTGTATGTTCTCCTCTCTTTCTCAGGTTTGTGATATCTGGTTCTGTATGTTCTCCTCACTTTCTCAGGTTCCTGATATCTGGTTCTGTATGTTCTCCTCACTTTCTCAGGTCCTGATATCTGGTTCTATATGTTCTCCTCGCTTTCTCAGGTTTCTGATATCTGGTTCTATATGTTCTTCTCACTTTCTCAGGTTCCTGATATCTGGTTCTATATGTTCTTCTCACTTTCTCAGGTTTCTGATATCTGGTTCTGTATGTTCTCCTCTCTTTCTCAGGTTCCTGATATCTGGTTCTGTATGTTCTCCTCACTCTCTCAGGTTCCTGATATCTGGTTCTGTATGCTCTCTCTTTCTCAGGTTCCTGATATCTGGTTCTGTATGTTCTCCTCACTTTCTCAGGTTCCTGATATCTGGTTCTGTATGTTCTCCTCACTCTCTCAGGTTCCTGATATCTGGTTCTGTATGTTCTCCTCACTTTCTCAGGTTCCTGATATCTGGTTCTGTATGTTCTCCTCTCTTTCTCAGGTTCCTGATATCTGGTTCTGTATGTTCTCCTCTCTTTCTCAGGTACCTGATATCTGGTTCTGTATGTTCTTCTCACTTTCTCAGGTTCCTGATATCTGGTTCTGTATGTTCTCCTCTCTTTCTCAGGTACCTGATATCTGGTTCTGTATGTTCTTCTCACTCTCTCAGGTTCCTGATATCTGGTTCTGTATGTTCTCCTCTCTTTCTCAGGTCCTGATATCTGGTTCTGTATGTTCTTCTCACTTTCTCAGGTTCCTGATATCTGGTTCTGTATGTTCTCGCTTTCTCAGGTTCCTGATATCTGGTTCTGTATGTTCTCTCTTTCTCAGGTTCCTGATATCTGGTTCTGTATGTTCTCCTCACTTTCTCAGGTTCCTGATATCTGGTTCTGTATGTTCTCCTCTCTTTCTCAGGTTCCTGATATCTGGTTCTGTATGTTCTCCTCACTCTCTCAGGTTCCTGATATCTGGTTCTGTATGTTCTCCTCACTTTCTCAGGTTCCTGATATCTGGTTCTATATGTTCTCCTCTCTTTCTCAGGTTCCTGATATCTGGTTCTGTATGTTCTCCTCACTTTCTCAGGTTTGTGATATCTGGTTCTGTATGTTCTCCTCGCTTTCTCAGGTTCCTGATATCTGGTTCTGTATGTTCTCCTCACTTTCTCAGGTTCCTGATATCTGGTTCTGTATGTTCTCCTCACTTTCTCAGGTTCCTGATATCTGGTTCTGTATGTTCTCCTCACTTTCTCAGGTTCCTGATATCTATTTCTGTATGTTCTCCTCACTTTCTAAGGTTCCTGATATCTGGTTCTGTATGTTCTCCTCACTTTCTCAGGTTCCTGATATCTGGTTCTGTATGTTCTCCTCACTTTCTCAGGTTCCTGATATCTGGTTCTGTATGTTCTCCTCACTCTCTCAGGTTCCTGATATCTGGTTCTGTATGTTCTCCTCACTTTCTCAGGTTCCTGATATCTGGTTCTGTATGTTCTCCTCACTCTCTCAGGTTTCTGATATCTGGTTCTGTATGTTCTCCTCACTCTCTCAGGTTCCTGATATCTGGTTCTGTATGTTCTCCTCACTTTCTCAGGTTCCTGATATCTGGTTCTGTATGTTCTCCTCACTCTCTCAGGTTCCTGATATCTGGTTCTGTATGTTCTCCTCACTTTCTCAGGTTCCTGATATCTGGTTCTATATGTTCTCCTCTCTTTCTCAGGTTTCTGATATCTGGTTCTGTATGTTCTCCTCTCTTTCTCGGGTTCCTGATATCTGGTTCTGTATGTTCTCCTCACTTTCTCAGGTTTCTGATATCTGGTTCTGTATGTTCTCCTCTCTTTCTCAGGTTCCTGATATCTGGTTCTGTATGTTCTCCTCTCTTTCACAGGTTCCTGATATCTGGTTCTGTATGTTTTCACTTTCTCAGGTTTCTGATATCTGGTTCTGTATGTTCTTCTCACTTTCTCAGGTTCCTGATATCTGGTTCTGTATGTTCTCCTCTCTTTCTCAGATTCCTGATATCTGGTTCTATATGTTCTCCTCTCTTTCTCAGGTTTCTGATATCTGGTTCTGTATGTTCTCCTCTCTTTCTCGGGTTCCTGATATCTGGTTCTGTATGTTCTCCTCACTCTCTCAGGTTCCTGATATCTGGTTCTGTATGTTCTCCTCTCTTTCTCAGGTCTCTGATATCTGGTTCTGTATGTTCTCCTCACTCTCTCAGGTTCCTGATATCTGGTTCTGCATGTTCTCCTCACTCTCTCAGGTTCCTGATATCTGGTTCTGTATGTTCTTCTCACTTTCTCAGGTTCCTGATATCTGGTTCTGTATGTTCTCCTCACTTTCTCAGGTTCCTGATATCTGGTTCTGTATGTTCTCCTCACTTTCTCAGGTCCTGATATCTGGTTCTGTATGTTCTCCTCACTTTCTCAGGTTTCTGATTTCTGGTTCTGTATGTTCTCCTCACTTTCTCAGGTTCCTGATATCTGGTTCTGTATGTTCTCTCTTTCTCAGGTTCCTGATATCTGGTTCTGTATGTTCTCTTCTCTTTCTCAGGTTTCTGATATCTGGTTCTGTATGTTCTCCTCACTTTCTCAGGTTTCTGATTTCTGGTTCTGTATGTTCTCCTCACTTTCTCAGGTCCTGATATCTGGTTCTGTATGTTCTCCTCACTTTCTCAGGTCCTGATATCTGGTTCTGTATGTTCTCCTCACTTTCTCAGGTTCCTGATATCTGGTTCTGTATGTTCTCCTCACTTTCTCAGGTTTCTGATATCTGGTTCTGTATGTTCTCCTCACTTTCTCAGGTTCCTGATATCTGGTTCTGTATGTTCTCCTCACTCTCTCAGGTTCTTGATATCTGGTTCTGTATGTTCTCCTCACTCTCTCAGGTTCTTGATATCTGGTTCTGTATGTTCTCACTTTCTCAGGTTCCTGATATCTGGTTCTGTATGTTCTCCTCACTCTCTCAGGTTCTTGATATCTGGTTCTGTATGTTCTCCTCACTCTCTCAGGTTCTTGATATCTGGTTCTGTATGTTCTCCTCGCTTTCTCAGGTTCCTGATATCTGGTTCTGTATGTTCTCCTCTCTTTCTCAGGTTCCTGATATCTGGTTCTGTATGTTCTCCTCACTCTCTCAGGTTCCTGATATATGGTTCTATATGTTCTCCTCACTCTCTCAGGTTCCTGATATCTGGTTCTGTATGTTCTCCTCACTTTCTCAGGTTCCTGATATCTGGTTCTGTATGTTCTCCTCTCTTTCTCAGGTTCCTGATATCTGGTTCTGTATGTTCTCCTCTCTTTCTCAGGTTCCTGATATCTGGTTCTGTATGTTCTTCTCACTTTCTCAGGTTCCTGATATCTGGTTCTGTATGTTCTCCTCTCTTTCTCAGGTACCTGATATCTGGTTCTGTATGTTCTTCTCACTCTCTCAGGTTCCTGATATCTGGTTCTGTATGTTCTCCTCACTTTCTCAGGTTCCTGATATCTGGTTCTGTATGTTCTTCTCACTTTCTCAGGTTCCTGATATCTGGTTCTGTATGTTCTCCTCACTTTCTCAGGTTCCTGATATCTGGTTCTGTATGTTCTCCTCACTTTCTCAGGTTCCTGATATCTGGTTCTGTATGTTCTCCTCACTTTCTCAGGTTCCTGATATCTGGTTCTGTATGTTCTCCTCTCTTTCTCAGGTTCCTGATATCTGGTTCTGTATGTTCTCCTCACTCTCTCAGGTTCCTGATATCTGGTTCTGTATGTTCTCCTCACTTTCTCAGGTTCCTGATATCTGGTTCTGTATGTTCTCCTCACTTTCTCAGGTTCCTGATATCTGGTTCTGTATGTTCTCCTCACTTTCTCAGGTTCCTGATATCTGGTTCTGTATGTTCTCCTCACTTTCTCAGGTTCCTGATATCTGGTTCTGTATGTTCTCCTCACTTTCTCAGGTTCCTGATATCTGGTTCTGTATGTTCTCCTCACTTTCTCAGGTTCCTGATATCTGGTTCTGTATGTTCTCCTCACTTTCTCAGGTTCCTGATATCTGGTTCTGTATGTTCTCCTCACTTTCTCAGGTTCCTGATATCTGGTTCTGTATGTTCTCCTCACTTTCTCAGGTTCCTGATATCTGGTTCTGTATGTTCTCCTCACTCTCTCAGGTTCCTGATATCTGGTTCTGTATGTTCTCCTCACTTTCTCAGGTTCCTGATATCTGGTTCTGTATGTTCTCCTCACTCTCTCAGGTTCCTGATATCTGGTTCTGTATGTTCTCCTCACTTTCTCAGGTTCCTGATATCTGGTTCTGTATGTTCTCCTCTCTTTCTCAGGTTCCTGATATCTGGTTCTGTATGTTCTCCTCACTTTCTCAGGTTCCTGATATCTGGTTCTGTATGTTCTCCTCACTTTCTCAGGTTCCTGATATCTGGTTCTGTATGTTCTCCTCACTTTCTCAGGTTCCTGATATCTGGTTCTGTATGTTCTCCTCTCTTTCTCAGGTTCCTGATATCTGGTTCTGTATGTTCTCCTCACTTTCTCAGGTTTCTGATATCTGGTTCTGTATGTTCTCCTCACTTTCTCAGGTTCCTGATATCTGGTTCTGTATGTTCTCCTCTCTTTCTCAGGTTCCTGATATCTGGTTCTGTATGTTCTCCTCTCTTTCTCAGGTTCCTGATATCTGGTTCTGTATGTTCTCCTCACTTTCTCAGGTTCCTGATATCTGGTTCTGTATGTTCTCCTCACTTTCTCAGGTTCCTGATATCTGGTTCTGTATGTTCTCCTCTCTTTCTCAGGTTCCTGATATCTGGTTCTGTATGTTCTCCTCACTCTCTCAGGTTCCTGATATCTGGTTCTGTATGTTCTCCTCACTTTCTCAGGTTCCTGATATCTGGTTCTGTATGTTCTCCTCACT
The DNA here is from genome assembly GCA_033119425.1 of Bufotes viridis. Taxonomy (NCBI): domain Eukaryota; kingdom Metazoa; phylum Chordata; class Amphibia; order Anura; family Bufonidae; genus Bufotes; species Bufotes viridis. Next base: position 17,921 of record JAKVIS010000098.1, read on the forward strand.
TTCTCAGGTTCCTGATATCTGGTTCTGTATGTTCTCCTCACTTTCTCCAGGTTCCTGATATCTGGTTCTGTATGTTCTCCTCACTTTCTCAGGTTCCTGATATCTGGTTCTGTATGTTCTCCTCACTTTCTCAGGTTTCTGATATCTGGTTCTGTATGTTCTCCTCACTTTCTCAGGTTCCTGATATCTGGTTCTGTATGTTCTCCTCACTTTCTCAGGTTCCTGATATCTGGTTCTGTATGTTCTCCTCACTTTCTCAGGTTCCTGATATCTGGTTCTGTATGTTCTCCTCACTTTCTCAGGTTCCTGATATCTGGTTCTGTATGTTCTCCTCACTTTCTCAGGTTCCTGATATCTGGTTCTGTATGTTCTCCTCACTTTCTCAGGTTCCTGATATCTGGTTCTGTATGTTCTCCTCACTTTCTCAGGTTCCTGATATCTGGTTCTGTATGTTCTCCTCACTTTCTCAGGTTCCTGATATCTGGTTCTGTATGTTCTCCTCACTTTCTCAGGTTCCTGATATCTGGTTCTGTATGTTCTCCTCACTTTCTCAGGTTCCTGATATCTGGTTCTGTATGTTCTCCTCACTCTCTCAGGTTCCTGATATCTGGTTCTGTATGTTCTCCTCACTTTCTCAGGTTCCTGATATCTGGTTCTGTATGTTCTCCTCACTTTCTCAGGTTCCTGATATCTGGTTCTGTATGTTCTCCTCACTTTCTCAGGTTCCTGATATCTGGTTCTGTATGTTCTCCTCGCTTTCTCAGGTTCCTGATATCTGGTTCTGTATGTTCTCCTCACTTTCTCAGGTTCCTGATATCTGGTTCTGTATGTTCTCCTCACTTTCTCAGGTTCCTGATATCTGGTTCTGTATGTTCTCCTCACTCTCTCAGGTTCCTGATATCTGGTTCTGTATGTTCTCCTCACTTTCTCAGGTTCCTGATATCTGGTTCTGTATGTTCTCCTCACTTTCTCAGGTTCCTGATATCTGGTTCTGTATGTTCTCCTCACTTTCTCAGGTTCCTGATATCTGGTTCTGTATGTTCTCCTCACTTTCTCAGGTTCCTGATATCTGGTTCTGTATGTTCTCCTCACTTTCTCAGGTTCCTGATATCTGGTTCTGTATGTTCTCCTCACTTTCTCAGGTTCCTGATATCTGGTTCTGTATGTTCTCCTCACTTTCTCAGGTTCCTGATATCTGGTTCTGTATGTTCTCCTCACTTTCTCAGGTTCCTGATATCTGGTTCTGTATGTTCTCCTAACTTTCTCAGGTTTCTGATATCTGGTTCTGTATGTTCTCCTCACTTTCTCAGGTTCCTGATATCTGGTTCTGTATGTTCTCCTCACTTTCTCGGGTTCCTGATATCTGGTTCTGTATGTTCTCCTCACTTTCTCGGGTTCCTGATATCTGGTTCTGTATGTTCTACTCACTTTCTCAGGTTCCTGATATCAACGTGTTCCTCTTTCTGTCTCAGGCTCTGGATGTGAACGACAACTTGAATTGTGTGACGGTTTTCCTGTCAGATTGTGAGGCGCAGCTGGAGGGTCTGAGAGATCACAGGGTGAGGGGCCCCCTGTATGGAGTCCCGGTCTCTATAAAGGAACATGTTGGTTATCAGGTAGGTCCATACTTCTCTACGGCAGGGACACTTGTATGTTGTTAGTTGTCATTCACATATGGGTACATTAAGCCCTCTAGGGAAGGGCAGAGATAGCGCTCCGGGGAAGGAGGCCCTCACCAGATCTCTGGGTGTTTTTCCAGGGCCACCCCTCTACCTGTGGTCTGGTGCAATATCTTGATGTTCTGGAGAAGAAGGACAGCGTCATTGTCAGCGTCTTGAAGAAGCAAGGAGCCATTGTGTTCGCCAAGACAAATGTTCCCCAGGCCTTGGTGTGGTGAGTGGAAATCCCGTGCTGCGGGGTCCCATAGAACATGGAGTCACACATTTATTTTTGCATGTTTTTGGTCAGCATGCTATTGGTGCGGGGCTCATATCTGCATTTTCCCTCAGAAGCCTTCCTGTATAGGATTTTAGACACGCAAGGATAGTGTTTATATAGCGTATATATAGGGGTCATTTATAGAACCAGATACCTACGGTTTTTGGTTTAAAAATGTGGCACAACTGGCCAATCGCAACTTTTTTTGTCACATTTCTGGGAATGTGGTGTATGTTTATTTTTTTTTATTTTTCTTATTCTTTTATTAGAAAACCCATAAAAATAGCAATACATTTTAAACTTACATAAAAACATCAAGCATCAGAGAAGGGTGAGAGTAATAAAGACAAATACACGAACGGGGGGGGGGGGGGCATCCATTCCCCTCCCACCTAAATACCCCCTAGATGGAGATACTTGACTTATCCAGTACAATACAATAAATACCACATTGCTCGTCTTACCTTTAACCCTTTATTCCTTCTTATCCCCCGCCCACCCTTCGCCACCCCTTATCCCCCTACCCCCACCCACCCTTCCCCACCCCTTATCCCCCTCCCCCCGCCCACCCTTCGCCACCCCTTATCCCCCTACCCCCTGCCCACCCCTTATCCCCCCCCCCCGCCCACCCATCGCCACCCCTTATCCCCCTCCCTCCGCCCACCGTTCCCCACCCTTATCCCCTACCCCTGCCCACCCTTATCCCTCCCCCCGCCCACCCTCTCGCCACCCCTTATCCCCCTCCCCCGCCCACCCTTCCCCACCCTATCCCCCTACCCCTAGCCTCCGTTACTCTCAATGCTTCCGGCCCTTTCTATGATACAATTGGGGTTCATCCCATTTCCCGCTCTGTTATTGCTGGTACCTCGGGCGCATCCGTCTTCTTGCCATCAGTGGACGAGCTATAAAACATGATTTATATAACATAATTTCATTCTCCTTTGATAGATGATGAGGAATTTCCCCCAGAATACACATAGAGGCCGCCCACCGAACCTTAAGACTAAAATGTCCCCGATGAACGCGATCGGACTGCAGCCGAACGGTGGGATCTTTGGCCACCTCCTCCACATATGGATAATGTCCGCTTTCAGACATCTACAGTCCTGACGTTTTAGATGAAACCTTTTCAAGCCATTTTGGTGTCACCTATAGACGGTGTCGTATCATAAAGGGAGTGACCCTGTAGAGCGCTTCCTCAGATACGGTTTAGAAGCGCCAGAGTTTTCCCCACTGATCGTCTGTTATCGTCCCTCTATTATTCCCCCATTTTATTTGTCACAAAGAAATCCCTCATTTCTAACTTCTCGCATCTTTTATACAAACTTGACACCACTTTCTGCTTACCTTTCCAGCCCATTATATTATATAATTCTTCGCCTCGTGTGATTTTTTCCCTGTGTCTTCCTTCTTTATAACCGTTTTAACGATATCCACCGGCTGAATATTTCTCACATAACGCTGTCTTCCCTTACATTCATTAATGGCGTCTCCCGATCCGTTATCAGCCCGATATGTGGCCTCTTTCATTAGCTCACGTCCTGTTATAGCGCTGTGACTTTAATCTCCCTCTAAATTCAGTGGCTTTCTGACTTTGCCCCTTACCCTCACCAGTGACTTGACCAGTGGGATTTTATATAGCGGCCTACTTTCCAGTTGTCCTGATTCCAGTAATGTGAATATGTCCAGTAAGCCAGCCTCGCTCTTATGTACCAGACGGCTCAGAAAATCCACCTGTGCCGATTCCTCATTATTGCGATATTGGCGACCATACAGCCCAGTCTGACATCTGGGGCCCCCAGTCCGTGTTCGTAAGATCTTGGGAGCCGTGTATCTTTCTCTGGACCAGATGAATAGATTGAATAATTTCTCTGTCATGACATACCGAGTTCCCGGTAGAGGGGCCGGTCCCCAATGACACAGGGCAGCTGCGGCAGCGATATCATTCTCATTAATCCAAGTCTATCTGCTTTATGTATTGGTAACTTATTCCAGACTTTAATCCTCTCCTTCATCCTATAATGTGTAATGCTATAAACTTTACTAGGATCCTTGGATATTTCCAGGCCTAAGTATTTGAAACTGTAACCTGAACCTTTCATTTCGCTTCTGAAATCTCCTCCTTATCCCTCAGAGGGTTAATTAATAAAGGGAATAGAGAATTATTTGCCAAAACTAGGAATTATTGGGAAGGAGGTAAACGGGAAAAGTCTTATCTAGGATAATCAAGAATATGGACGAGGTTGAGAACATCGCCGTAATTGGAGGGAAAGACGGCCTACCATATAATGACCAGGAAAGGATACGGGATATCTGTAAGGATATCCAAGGAAGAGATGGCAAACTATGTGCGAGAAATAGGAACCCCAAAACCTAATGATGACCCACGGGCCGCACTAGACCGGCCTATGTCCTTGAGGGAGATACTCGGTAGCAGGCCCGGACGGTATTCCCAATGATTATATAAAAGAGAGAAAGAATTCTGGGCAAATAGACTTATGGAAGTACCTGAGTACTCAAAAGGTGCAGGATCTCTACCAGAGTCTATGGGAGACGCGACAATCATTTTAATCCGCAAAAAAGACCAGGACCGATCGGACCCCACCTCGTATCGTCCAATTTACCCTTATGAATAATGGTTGTAAAATTCTGGCTAGGATTTTGGTGAAAAGGCCGAGGAAGGTCATAGTAGACTTGATTCATAAGGACCATAACGGATTCATCCCGGACAGGCCTACACTGGGCTTGCTTAGCGTCTTGGCAAATATCCAGTTCACGGAGAATGATAAAGCTCTACGCGCTATTCTGTCATTAGACGCCCATAAAGCATCCGACTCTGGACTGGGACTTCGGGTGGGATTTATAGACCGGATGAAGATTATATGTAAAGACTCCAAAGCCAGAATATCCCTAAGGCCTCATGCACACGCCCGTTGTTGTGGTCCGCGTCCGAGCCACATATTTTGTGGCTCGGGCGCGGACCTATTTACTTCAATGGCGCCGTAAAAGAGGCGGACAGCACTCTGTGTGTTGTCCGCATCCGTTGCTCCGTTCCGTACCCCCACAAAAAAAATAGAACATGTCCTATTATTGTCCTATGCGGACAAGAATAGGCATTTCTACAATGGGCCGCGTTCCCTTCCGTAAATTGCAGAACGGAATGCGGAGCAGCTTCCATGATTTTTGGATCCGCGGTTTGCGGACCGCAAAATACCAACGGTCGTGTGCATGAGGCCCTAATAGTATACTCTCTGATAGCTTCCGTATAGGACGAGGGGTGAGACAGGGCTGTGCTCTCTCCCCCTGGTTTTTACCCTGACAACAGAAATCCTGGCTATAAAGGCAGGATGTGGATTTACGGGGCTTCGGACTGAGGGGGAGAGAGGAGAAATCTCTATACGCGGATGATTCGCTCTTCTTCCTGGACGATACAAATAATGATCTGCAACGTCTCATGCTGTTAATGGAAGAGTTTGGTGGACGCTCAGGTATATTAATGTGGTCACATTTACAGTGACCGCCACAGCGGCCTGCCCCTTTAACAGTGACCTCCACAGCGGCCTGCCCCTTTAACAGTGACCTCCACAGCAGCCTGTCCCTTTAACAGTGACCTCCACAGCGGCCTGTCCCTTTAACAGTGACCTCCATAGCGGCCTGCCCCTTTAACAGTGACCTCCACAGCGGCCTGCCCCTTTAACAGTGACCTCCACAGCGGCCTGTCCCTTTAACGGTGACCTCCACAGCGGCCTGCCCCTTTAACAGTGACCTCCACAGCGGCCTGTCCCTTTAACAGTGACCTCCACAGCGGCCTGCTCCTTTAACAGTGACCTCCACAGTGAATGCCCCTTTAATAGTGACCTCCACAGTGCCCGCCCCTTTAATAGTGACCCCCCACAGCAGCTGCCTCTTCAATAGAGCCCCTGCCCCCCACAGTGAACGCCCCTTTAACAGTGACCTCCACAGTGCCCGTCCCTTTAATAGTGACCCCCACAGCAGCTGCCTCTTCAATAGAGACCCCTGCCCCCCACAGTGAATGCCCCTTTAACATTGTCCTCTTCAGCACCCTGCCCCTTTAACCCCTTAAGGACACGGCCCTATTTCACCTTAAGGACCAGGCCATTTTTGGCAAATCTGACCAGTATCACTTCATGTGGTGATAACTTTAAAACGCTTTTTCTTGTCCAGGCCGTTCTGAGACTGTTTTTTCGTCACATATTGTACTTCATGACACTGGTAACATTGAGTCAAAAAAGTTCATTTTTTTTGTATAAGAAAATACTACATTTACCAAAAATTTTGAAAAATTAGTAAATTTTTAAGTTTCAATTTCTCTACTTCTATAATACATAGTGATACGTCCCAAAATAGTTATTACTTTACATCGCCCATACGTCTACTTCATGTTTGGATCATTTTGGGAATTACATTTTATCTTTTGGGGACGTTACAAGGCTTAGAAGTTTAGAAGAAAATCTTGAAAATTTTCTGAAAATTTAAAAAACCCACTTCTTAGGGCCCAGTTTAGTTCTGAAGTCACTTTGTGAGGCGCACATAATAGAAACCCCCCAAAAATGACCCCATTCTAGAAACGACACCCCTCAATGTATTCAAAACTGATTTTACAAACATTGTTAACCCTTCAGGTGTCCCACAAGAGTTAATGGCAAATGGAGATAAAATTTCAGAATTTCGATTTTTTGGCAAATTTTCCATTTTTTCCAGGAACAAAGCGAGGGTTAACAGCCAAACAAAACTCAATATTTATTGCCCTGACTCTGTAGTTTGCAGAAACACCCCATATGTGGTCGTAAACTGTTGTATGGCCAAACGGCAGGGCGCAGAAGGGAAGGGAACGCCATATGGGTTTTGAAAGGCGGATTTTACTGGACTGGTTTTTAGACACCATGTCCCATTTGAAGCCCCCCTGATGCCCCCTACAGTAGAAACTACAAAAAAGTGACACCATTTTGGAAACTACGGGATAAGGTGGCAGTTTTGTTGGTATTATTTTAGGGTAAATATGACTTTTGGTTGCTCTATGTTACACTTTTTTGAGGCAAGGTAACAAAAAATAGAAATTCTGAAATTTCATCTCCATTTGCCAATAACTGTTGTGGAACACCTAAAGGGTTAAAGTTTGTAAAATCAGTTTTGAATACCTTGAGGGCTGTAGTTTCTTAGATGAAGTCACTTTTTTGGAGTTTCTCCTCTAGGGGCATCAGGGGGGCTTCAAATGGGACATGGGGTCTGAAAACCAGTCCAGCAAAATCCGCCTGCCAAAACCCATATGGCGTTCCTTTCCTTCTGCGCCCTGCCCTGTGCCCGTACAGCAGTTTACGACCACATATGGGGTGTTTCTGCAAACTCCAGAATCAGGGCAATAAATATTGAGTTTTGTTTGGCCGTTAACCCTTGCCTTGTTACTGAAAAAATGATTAAAATGGAAAATTAGGAAAATATTGCTGTTTTGGGACCGTTTTTATTTTATTTATGTGACTGTGTTCATCTGAGGGGTTAGGTCATGTGTTCATTTTATAGAGCAGATTCTTACGGACGCGGCGATACATAATATGTTTTTTTTTTTTAAATTTATTTAGGTTTTACACTATAATATCTATAGTTTTTAGTATCTCCATGGTCTGAGAGTCAGTTTTGTTTTTGTTTTTGTCCAATTGTCTTATATAGGGGCTCATTTTTTGTGGGATGGGATGACGGTTTTAATGCCACTATTTTAGGGTGCATATGACTTTTTGATCGCTTGCTATTACACTTTTTGTGATGTTAGGTGACAAAAACAGCTTTTTACAGTATATACATATTTTTTTTTTGCGGTGTCCATCTGAGGGGTTAGTTCATGTGTTATTTTTATAGTTCAGGTTGTTACGGACGCGGTGATACATTATATGTCTACTTTTTATTTATTTATTTAGGTTTTACACAATCATATACTTTTTGAAACAAAATAAATAAATCATGTTTTACTGTCTGCATAGCCTCAGAGAGCCATCATTTTTTAATTTTTTGGGTGAATTTCTTAGGTAAGGTATCATTTCTGATGAGGTAACGGTTTGATTAGTACCATTGGGTTGTAGATACAACTTTTTTGATCACTTTTATTAACTTTTTTAGGAAGTGAGGTGGGCAAAATTTCAATTTTATCATAGTTTTTTTTTTTATGATGTTCACCGTGCGGGGAAAGTAACAAACCCATTTTATAGATCAGGTCGTTACGGACGCGGTGATATATAACATGTGTAGTGTATTATATTTTTTTACTTTTTATTAGTGATAAATGTGTTTTTTTATTTTTACCTTTTTTCACTTTTTTTTACATTTTTTTTTTACCCAGACCCACTTGGTTCTTGAAGATCCAGTGGACCTGGTGTCTGTATAATACAGTACAGTACATTATATAATGCACTGTACTGTATTTTTTACTTGACACTTAGTCTGATCAGACTTTTCCCTTTAGCAAAAGTCTGATCAGAGTTCTGTTACCATGGCAAGCAGGACCCCTGAAGGCGTCTTGTTGCCATGGTTACCCTCCTCCGCTGCTATAACAGAGCAGCAGAGGATGGGGAGGGAAGCTGGGGACTGGAGCTAGGGGGGCTGCACCAGGCACAGCAGCCCCTCACAGCAGCTTCCTCCCTCTTAACCCCTTCCATACAGCGGTCCCTATGGACCACGGCATGGAAGGGGTTAAAAGGCTGACATCCGTGCCTGCATAAAACTGTGTGGTTGTGGTGGCTCACACTGGATGGGTATATGGTAGGTGCCACAGCCTTAATCAGAGGTACACCACCCCTCTGTTTAAAAATTCAATATATAAACTGGACAGGGCGTGCACTCAACATCTGGACAACATAATACCATTAGATAAAAAAATTCAATTTATTCAACCACAATCCATAAGATATATAGAAAATTCATAAGAATAAAATAAAACAAGGAGATTAAAATACAAAGTACACAATACCAAAAAAGCAAAATCCAAAGAAGCACTGGTAAAAAGCGTCAAATGAGCAGTGAGGTAATGTAAGCGGGACCAGAGTCCAATTGAGGTATTTATATTACAATGATCCTGATGAATCAAATAAGGTTTAGTACTTTAACCTCTTCAATTATAGTCCGATCCTCAGAGTAGATATATAGCACTCCTTTAATGAGATGAAATTTGAGAAAATAGTCCGCCCAAGTTTTAGGATATAGCAGATGTTAACTTATGATGATAATCATCTTCTGCCCAAATTTTAGGGTATTAGCTTATAATGATAGTCATAATCATCATCCACCCAAGTGCTTGGGGTATCGAAGTGCTAGCTTACCTCTCCGCAGATTTTGCACGTTGCGGGCGACACTCTGAGTTCGGTGTGCCTGGATCGGCGTCTCTCGCCGTACAGCGTGTGATCCAGGTATAACAATCTCGCGAGAATAGGAAATCCTATTGCATGTAATTCCAAGATCGCAGTCTCGCGAGAATGGAGGTTCGTATCTTAACTCTTTACCTTAGCGGAGAGTCAGAACAATGTTCCAATATTGCGTTTTCCTTTTACTTGATCTCTCGCATGGCCATGCTCAGCTGATTGGGGGTCTTGTCACAAGAATGGAAAACAGCCCATACGCGTTTCGGGACCCTCCTGGTCCCTTCCTCAGTGGTGTCCAGGCACACCGAACTCAGAGTGTCGCCCCGCAACGTGCAAAATCTGCGGAGAGGTAAGCTAGCACTTCGATACCCCAAGCACTTGGGTGGATGATGATTATGACTATCATTATAAGCTAATACCCTAAAATTTGGGCAGAAGATGATTATCATCATAAGTTAACATCTGCTATATCCTAAAACTTGGGCGGACTATTTTCTCAAATTTCATCTCATTAAAGGAGTGCTATATATCTACTCTGAGGATCGGACTATAATTGAAGAGGTTAAAGTACTAAACCTTATTTGATTCTTCAGGATCATTGTAATATAAATACCTCAATTGGACTCTGGTCCCGCTTACATTACCTCACTGCTCATTTGACGCTTTTTACCAGTGCTTCTTTGGATTTTGCTTTTTTGGTATTGTGTACTTTGTATTTTAATCTCCTTGTTTTATTTTATTCTTATGAATTTTCTATATATCTTATGGATTGTGGTTGAATAAATTGAATTTTTTTATCTAATGGTATTATGTTGTCCAGATGTTGAGTGCACGCCCTGTCCAGTTTATATCCGTGCCTGCATGCTTCTATCGCTTTTTTTTTTTTTTACATCCTATTTTATTCAGGACGTATGGGTACGCCCTGTGTCCTTAGGGGGTTAATTGTGGCCCCTGGCCCCTTAACAGTGACCTCCACAGTGCCCTGACCCTTTAAGGCTAGGGCTACATGACGACATGTGTCGAGAAACAATTTTTACACTGATAGGCTATTGTGTCGCACTGCGACATTCTGCGACTGCGACACGAAAGTTGCCAAAAATCCATCCAAGATGGACGCATGTAGCAGTGTAGTTTTGCCGTATGATTCGTGCAGCCCTAGCCTAAAGCTGACCTACAGCAGTGAGGAAAAATGGCTGTGTTATGGAAACCTGGAGTAAAGCTGTGTGTATGTGGAGACTAAGGGCCTGTGAGCTTCTATTGGCTGATAAGGGTCATGTGACGCGTGTATGGCAGTTGGGATATGAAGGGATAGACTTGCAGGCTTATATTGGCTAAGGCAGGTCATTTTTTGGGAATATCTCGGGAACGGTGCGTCCTAGAGAGCCGAGACCTGGACATCTGATGTACCCGTGTGCCAAATGTGGTGAAGAGCGGTCCAGTTGTTTGGGCGCGCATAAAGAACAGACAGACAGACGGCCTTTTTTATATACACTAAACAAACCTATAAACGCTGAACTCAAAGATCTGAAACGTTTTCTACAAACACAGAAGCGCCGTTACTCTCCGATATAATCTCTCTAATCTGTGTCAGTGAGCACGTCTTCTCCCTTACCGAGATAATCCACCCCACCTCACAGGAGCGGCGTATCACGGTGCTGATTAGACAGCAGGAATACTGCACAGGTCTGCCTTAGACTGCCCACAATAAAAGGCCACTCTGAAATGTGCAGTTTGATCACACAGCACAATGCCACGGATGTCGCCACGTTTGAGGGAGCGTGCACTTGGCTGCTGACTGCAGGAATGTCCACCAGAGCTGCTGCCCGTGCAGTGAATGTTCATCTCTCTACCATAAGCCTTCTCCAAGAGAATTGGGCAGAACATCCGGCCTCACAACCGCAGACCACGTGTAACCACAGCGGCCCAGGACCTCCACATCCAGCATGTTCACCTCCATGGTCGTCTGAGACCAGCCACCCGGACAGCTGCAGCCATAATCGGATTGCATAACCAAAGAAACTCTGCACAAACTGTCAGAAACCGTCTCAGGGGAGCTCATCCGCATGCTCCTCGTCCTCATCGGGGTCTGGACCGACTGCAGTTCGTCGTTGTAACCGACTTGAGTGGGCAAATGCTCACATTCGATGGCGTCCGGCAGGTTGGAGCGGCGTTCAGTTCACGGATGAGTCCCGGTTTTCACTGTTCAGGGCAGATGGCAGACCGGATGCTGGATGTGGAGGTCCTGGGCCGCTGTGGTTACACGTGGTCTGCGGTTGAGGCCGGTCGGATGTTCTGCCCAATTCTCTTGGAGACGGCTTATGGTAGAGAGATGAACATTCACTGCACGGGCAGCAGCTCTGGTGGACATTCCTGCAGTCAGCATGCCAAGTGCACGCTCCCTCAAACGTGGCGACATCCGTGGCATTGTGCTGTGTGATCAAACTGCACATTTCAGAGTGGCCTTTTATTGTGGGCAGTCTAAGGCAGACCTGTGCAGTATTCCTGCTGTCTAATCAGCACCGTGATACGCCGCTCCTGCGAGGTGGGATGGATTATCTCGGTAAAGGAGAAGTGTATATATGTATATAGAATGTATAGTGTATAAATGGTATGTATAGTGTGTATATAGTTTATATATATGTGTATAGTGTATGTATATAGTGTGTATAGTGTGTATATAGTGTGTGTGTATAGTGTATATATATTGTGTATATAGTGTATGTGTGTATAGTGTGTATATATATTGTGTATATAGTGCGTATATAGTGCATGTATAATGTATGTGTATATTGTGGGGAGTTGCTCTGGTAGACAGCGGTGCGGGTGCAGTACAGAGGCACAGAGAGTCCAGGTAGTGCAGCAAACAGTGTTTTATTTCACACTTGCACAAACAAAACTCAAACAGTCACTTAGTGTTACTTCACACACAGCAAAAACTTGAGGCAAAACAAAAGTCCAAGACTGAATCAAATTCACCTGTGTGGTTTAGGTGCGTGTTCACACCTGGCTGTCAGCCCAGCCGCAGGAAAGTCCAACCTCAGGGTTCCAGGCAGACTGCACGCCTCTTTGCAAGCTCTTGCTTCCAGCCCTGAGAGCTCCACAGAACACCAGCAGTTTCCAGGTTAAATCACCTTAAATCCTAGGTGTCAGTTCACACCTGGCTGAATGCTCAGCAACACAAAAAGTCCACTGACCGTCTTTACATGGCCTGTTCTCCTGACACACAGGGCTCAGCTTTTCAGCCCAGCACAGGGCTCAGATCCCACACACAGAGAGAGAGAGTTTGCATAAACCCAGCTGTCTTTTAAAGGCACCTAGGCATTAACCCAAAAAAAACCCGGACCGCCACCTACAATCCGGTCCAGTACTTGCCCTCACCTGGCTGCAATCAACCCAGCAGCACAGGCTGAGAGGAAAATACCTGCTTTTTACCACCAAACCTCTCACTGTGTCACAGTATATATATAGTGTGTGTGTATATAGTGTGTATATAGTGTGTGTAGTGTGTATATAGTGTATGTGTGTATATAGTGTGTATATAGTGTGTAGCGGACTGGACCCTGTACCAGAGTCTGCCCCAGTTTCCTGGAAGGGACTGCTTGCTCGCCTCCTGCCCTGCGACTATGGCCCCATGTATGCTTGTCCTGTTTGAGCGGTGATGCCCCAGATAGCTCTGCTATGGAGCCCATTCGTATGGTGGAGGACTATGGGAAAGACTTTAGCTCCATGGCAATTGAACTGGACATGTGTGGTCTGAGCGCCATTCAATAATGTGCGCTCAGACCTAAGCTATCTGGGGATATGTTGCATGTATATGTTTTATGTAGTAATTGTAACATTGTGTAATTTTGTGTCCCTTTTGCAGCCATGTGCTCAATGGAGTCTGCCTCTATCCTTGGATATATTGAGCGCTCAGATCCAAGCCATCTGGGGATATGTTACATGTCTGTGTATTGTAAAGGGTGGGACATTGTGTATTGAATAGTGATGTCTGTCCTATTGTCCCCACGTGTGTATTGGCGATTTCCCTTTGTCCTGAGAGATAATTGAATGACTCCTCAATTGTCTCCAGGACAGAAGACATTGTGTATTCTCCTGCCTGTGATGATTACATTACCCATGTAGGGTAATTGTATCACAGGCAGAGGGGAGGGATATGCTGGGGGTGTCTGTATTGTCCCAATGTGTGTGATTGGCTGCTGTATCCCCCTGTGTCGCAGTCTTCCTTCTGGTCCTCTAGCGGAGTGTCCACCAGGTGGGAGACCTGGATAAATACCGGGCAGGTAGCCCTCAATAAAGAGAGTTCCTGTTTAACCCTCAAAGTGAAGTGTCGTCTCGTTATTGGGGGAGGATTTATTGCATGCTGTTCCAGTCTGATTGCTAGGAGTGCAAACCTATTCGTATGGTTCCTATTCAACTGTCTACAGCATTCAGAGGCTTGAGAGGATTCGTATGCTTCTCAGGTTCGGTGATTGAGGTGTCTGCTAGAGCGCTTGGAGTCCTCAGGAAACGCTAGGAGCATCTTTCAACGGAGGTACCCAGTTGGGGTGCCAGGCGATCCGTTACATTTGGTGGCAAGCGCGGGATCATTTCCACAGCCCAGAAGGACATCTACAGGGCAACACCATTCCTTGGATTACAAAGTGAGGGCAACGCCAGTACCCGTACAGCGCCCCTATCTACAAGAGAAAGAACTTCACGAGAACAAGCATGGCACCCAGCTACACGCAGGAGGAATTTGACAGAGAGCTGAGATCACGGCTGATTTTCTACGGACCCAACCCCCCGTAGAAATCTGTGCAGTTCGTGAGGAGGTTAACAGCAGAGTACCTGCAGTTCATGGCAGATGGTATCGTCCGCCCTCCCCAGCGGCTGAGTGCGTTCCGGAGAGCTGAAGGTGCCGTCCTTCCTCCCCAGCGGCCGTGTGTACCCCCGGGAGCTGAAGGTGCCGTCCTTCCTCCACAGCGGCAGTGTGTACCCCAGGGAGCTGAAGGTGTCGTCCTTCCTCCCCAGCGGCAGTGTGTACCCCAGGGAGCTGAAGGTGTCATCCTTCCTCCCCAGCTGCAATGTGTACCCCAGCAGCAGGACAAGATATTGAAAGGGGAGACAGTTGGTCCCCCCCTCCACCAGCAGAGAGAGGGTCAGGGAGAGGAGTCTGCTACCCGCTCTCCCCAGCGGCAGTCTACAGTTCAGAGAGAGGGGCTTGTTACACCCTCTCTCCAGCAGCAGCCTAACCCACCAAGGGGAGATGTTACGCCCCCCAACGGTGCAGATGGGACCGTGGTCTCTGCACTTGCAACACAAGGGGCAAGGATGGTCGGTCCTGTCCGCCAGCCACAGAGCAGTTTATCCAGAGGGGAGACAGTTGGTCTCCTCCCCCCACAACCAGGCTCCCACCAGGCTACTTCCGTGGTAGCGCTGGCCCCAGGGCAGAGTATCGCCGGTCTCTGCCCACTCAGCAACCCACCTAGGCAGTCTACCAGTCCCCCGCACAGCCGTGGTGAGGCACCTGGACATGGACAAGTTGCTACTTTATCCAGGTGTAGTAACCATTTATTGTGCGTGGGCTGTACTGCTGTTTGTGCTTCGTGGGTGGGTTGCTGGACTAACCAGGGCACTGACCGGCAGGAGGTCAGATACCCTGTTAGTCTCTTTGGTAAAGGGGAGAAATGTAGCGGACTGGACCCTGTACCAGAGTCTGCCCCAGTTTCCTGGAAGGGACTGCTTGCTCGCCTCCTGCCCTGCGACTATGGCCCCATGTATGCTTGTCCTGTTTGAGCGGTGATACCCCAGATAGCTCTGCTATGGAGCCCATTCGTATAATGAAAGACTATGGGAAAGACTTTAGCTCCATGGCAATTGAACTGGACCTGTGTGGTCTGAGCGCCATTCAATAATGTGCGCTCAGACCTAAGCTATCTGGGGATATGTTGCATGTATATGTTTTATATAGTGATTGTAGCATTGTGTAATTTTGTGTCCCTTTTGCAGCCATGTGCTCAATGGAGTCTGCCTCTATCCCTGGATATATTGAGCGCTCAGATCCAAGCCTTCTGGGAATATGTTAAATGTCTGTGTACTGTAAAGGGTGGGACATTGTGTATTGAATAGTGATGTCTGTCCTATTGTCCCCACGTGTGTATTGGCGATTTCCTTTGTCCTGAGAGATAATTGAATGACTCCTCAATTGTCTCCAGGACAGAAGACATTGTGTATTCTTCTGCCTGTGGTGATTGCATTACCCATGTAGGGTGATTGTGTCACAGGCAGAGGGGAGGGATATGCTGGGGGTGTCTGTATTGTCCCAATGTGTGTGATTGGCTGCTGTATCCCGTGTCGCAGTCTTCCTTCTGGTCCTCTAGGGAGTGTCCACCAGGTGGGAGACCTGGATAAATACCGGGCAGGTAGCCCTTAATAAAAGATTGAGTTCCTGCTTGACCCTCAAAACGAAGTGTCGTCTCGTTATTGGGGGATTTGACTGTATGCTGATTGCCAGGAGTGTAAGCTGTTCATATTGCTTTTCCTGTTCGGCTGCTTCCAGGGTTCGTGTGTCTCTTGTTCGGAAGTTGGTGAATTCGTGTGGTTTGCAGTTCGGGAAGTTGGTGATTGCAGTAGCTGCTGGTCTATCCGGAAAAGGGAATTTCGCCTAAACGGAGTTGTGTGCGTAACGGTCCGTTACATTTGGTGGCAAGCGCGGGATCATTTCCACAGCCCAGAAGGACATCTACAGGGCAACACCATTCCTTGGATTACAAAGTGAGGGCAACGCCAGTACCCGTACAGCGCCCCTATCTACAAGAAAAAGAACTTCAGGAGAACAAGCATGGCACCCAGCTACACGCAGGAGGAATTTGACAGAGAGCTGAGATCACGGCTGATTTTCTACGGACCCAACCCCCCGGAGAAATCTGTGCAGTTCGTGAGGAGGTTAACAGCAGAGTACCTGCAGTTCATGGCAGATGGTATTGTCCGCCCTCCCCAGCGGCTGAGTGCGTTCCGGAGAGCTGAAGGTGCCATCCTTCCTCCACAGCGGCAGTGTGTACCCCAGGGAGCTGAAGGTGCCGTCCTTCCTCCCCAGCGGCCGTGTGTACCCCCGGGAGCTGAAGGTGCCGTCCTTCCTCCACAGCGGCAGTGTGTACCCCCGGGATCTGAAGGTGTCGTCCTTCCTCCCCAGCGGCAGTGTGTACCCCAGGGAGCTGAAGGTGTCGTCCTTCCTCCCCAGCGGCAGTGTGTACCCCAGGGAGCTGAAGGTGTCGTCCTTCCTCCCCCGCGGCAGTGTGTACCCCAGGGAGCTGAAGGTGTCGTCCTTCCTCCCCCGCGGCAGTGTGTACCCCAGGGAGCTGAAGGTGTCATCCTTCCTCCAACGCGGCAGTGTGTACCCCAGGGAGCTGAAGGTGTCGCCCTTCCTCCCCAGCGGCAGTGTCTACCCCCAGGAGCTGAAGGTGTTTCCCTTCCTCCCCAGCTACAGTGTCTACCCCCGGGAGCTGAAGGTGTCATCCTTCCTCCCCAGCTGCAGTGTGTACCCCAGCAGCAGGACAAGATATTGAAAGGGGAGACAGTTGGTCCCCCCCTCCACCAGCAGAGAGAGGGTCAGGGAGAGGAGCCTGCTACCCGCTCTCCCCAGCGGCAGTCTACAGTTCAGAGAGAGGGGCTTGTTACACCCTCTCTCCAGCGGCAGCCTAACCCACCAAGGGGAGATGTTACGCCCCCCAACGGTGCAGATGGGACCGTGGTCTCTGCACTTGCAACACAAGGGGCAAGGATGGTCGGTCCTGTCCGCCAGCCACAGAGCGGTTTATCCAGAGGGGAGACAGTCGGTCTCCTCCCCCACAACCAGGCTCCCACCAGGCTACTTCCGTGGTAGCGCTGGCCCCAGGGCAGAGTATCGCCGGTCTCTGCCCACTCAGCAACCCACCTAGGCAGTCTACCAGTCCCCCGCACAGCCGTAGTGAGGCACCTGGACATGGACAAGTTGCTACTTTATCCAGGTGTAGTAACCATTTATTGTGGGTGGGCTGTACTGCTGTTTGTGCTTCGTGGGTGGGTTGCTGGACTAACCAGGGCACTGACCGGCAGGAGGTCAGATACCCTGTTAGTCTCTTTGGTAAAGGGGAGAAATGTAGCGGACTGGACCCTGTACCAGAGTCTGCCCCAGTTTCCTGGAAGGGACTGCTTGCTCGCCTCCTGCCCTGCGACTATGGCCCCATGTATGCTTGTCCTGTTTGAGCGGTGATACCCCAGATAGCTCTGCTATGGAGCCCATTCGTATAATGAAAGACTATGGGAAAGACTTTAGCTCCATGGCAATTGAACTGGACATGTGTGGTCTGAGCGCCATTCAATAATGTGCGCTCAGACCTAAGCTATCTGGGGATATGTTGCATGTATATGTTTTATATAGTAATTGTAACATTGTGTAATTTTGTGTCCCTTTTGCAGCCATGTGCTCAATGGAGTCTGCCTCTATCCTTGGATATATTGAGCGCTCAGATCCAAGCCATCTGGGAATATGTTACATGTCTGTGTACTGTAAAGGGTGGGACATTGTGTATTGAATAGTGATGTCTGTCCTATTGTCCCCACATGTGTATTGGCGATTTCCCTTTGTCCTGAGAGATAATTGAATGACTCCTCAATTGTCTCCAGGACAGAAGACATTGTGTATTCTTCTGCCTGTGGTGATTGCATTACCCATGTAGGGTGATTGTATCACAGGCAGAGGGGAGGGATATGCTGGGGGTGTCTGTATTGTCCCAATGTGTGTGATTGGCTGCTGTATCCCGTGTCGCAGTCCTCCTTCTGGTCCCCTAGGGGAGTGTCCACCAGGTGGGAGACCTGGATAAATACCGGGCAGGTAGCCCTTAATAAAAGATTGAGTTCCTGCTTGACCCTCAAAACGAAGTGTCGTCTCGTTATTGGGGGGATTGACTGTATGCTGATTGCCAGGAGTGTAAGCTGTTCATATTGCTTTTCCTGTTCGGCTGCTTCCAGGGTTCGTGTGTCTCTTGTTCGGAAGTTGGTGAATTCGTGTGGTTTGCAGTTCGGGAAGTTGGTGATTGCAGTAGCTGCTGGTCTATCCGGAAAAGGGAATTTCGCCTAAACGGTAGTGTGTGCGTAACGGTCCGTTACATAGTGTGTGTAGTGTGTATAGTGTGTGTATAGTGTGTGTATAGTGTGTATATAGTGTATGTGTGTATATAGTGTGTATATAGTGTGTATATAGTGTGTATAGTGTGTGTATAGTGTGTGTATAGTGTGTGTATAGTGTGTGTATAGTGTGTGTATAGTGTGTGTATAGTGTGTGTATAGTGTGTGTATAGTGTATGTGTATAGTGTGTATGTGTGTATAGTGTGTATATAGTGTGTGTAGTGTGTATAGTGTGTGTATAGTGTGTGTATAGTGTGTGTATAGTGTATGTATATAGTGTGTATATAGTGTATGTGTGTATAGTGTGTATATAGTGTGTGTATAGTGTATGTGACATACACTCTACCTATAGGCTATTTTATATATGGGACATATACTTTAGTCCAGATGCTTCTATGACCCTGTTCACACTTCCCTTCCAGCTATGAGACCAGTAACCCAATATATGGCCGGACTGTGAACCCCCATAACAAAGAGAAGGGGGCCGCAGGGTCTTCTGGGGGGGAAGGTGCGCTGATTGCTGGCGGAGGATCGGTTCTGGGCGTTGGAACTGACATCGGTGGAAGCATCCGTCTCCCGGCCAGCTTCTGCGGAATCACCGGATTTAAGCCAACTCCCAATAGACTGAGGTGAGCTCCAGAAATGTACACAGCGTGACACACATATATACACAGTATATACCATATATACACAGCGTGACACACATATATACACAGTATACACCATATATACACAGTGTGACACACATATATATCCATATATACACAGTATACACCATATATACACAGTATACACCATATATACACAGCGTGACACACATATATACACAGTATACACCATATATACACAGTGTGACACACATATATATCCATATATACACAGTATACACCATATATACACAGTATACACCATATATACACAGTATACCACACATATATATCCATATATACACAGTATACACCATATATACACAGTATACACAGTATACACCATATATACACAGTATACACCATATATACACAGTATACCACACATATATATCCATATATACACAGTATACACCATATATACACAGTATACCACACATATATATCCATATATACACAGTATACACCATATATACACAGTATACCACACATATATATCCATATATACACAGTATACACCATATATACACAGTGTGACACACATATATATCCATATATACACAGTATACACCATATATACACAGTATACACCATATATACACAGTATACACTATATTTACACAGTATACACCATATATACACAGTGTGACACACATATATATCCATATATACACAGTATACACCATATATACACAGTGTGACACACATATATACACAGTATACACCATATATATACAGTATACACCATATATACACAGTATACACCATATATACACAGTGTGACACACATATATACACAGTATACACCATATATATACAGTATACACCAAATACACACAGTATAGATGCACACATACACAGTATACACATATATATACACAGTATAGATGCACACATACACAGAGTGGCTGTTGTGGTATATTTGGTGACGGTGCAGTCTCTCTGATACATCTCTATATTTTGCAGCATGTCCGGCGTCCGTCACTGCATTGATGGGATGAATTCAGGTAATTGTTGTTTTGTCTCTTTAGCTGGAATCTCGATGAACGGATCAGGTTCCAGTAGGGAAGACTCAGGGTCCATATATATGGTCTGGAGTGTGACCTTGTCAACTGTCACTAACGAGACATCCAATCGATGACTCTAGAAGACACGTCAGACATATCCACTGCCAGGCACATACAGGAGGATATTTCAACCAGCAGAGTAAGGAAGATATATCACCCACCATGGGAGTAAGGAAGACATCTCACCCACCATGGGAGTAAGGAAGACATCTCACCCACCAGGGGAGTAAGGAAGACATCTCACCCACCATGGGAGTAAGGAAGACATCTCACCCACCATGGGAGTAAGGAAGACATCTCACCCACCATGGGAGTAAGGAAGACATCTCACCCACCATGGGAGTAAGGAAGACATCTCACCCACCATGGGAGTAAGGAAGACATCTCACCCACCATGGGAGTAAGGAAGACATCTCACCCACCATGGGAGTAAGGAAGACATCTCACCCACCATGGGAGTAAGGAAGACATCTCACCCACCATGGGAGTAAGGAAGACATCTCACCCACCACGGGAGTAAGGAAGACATCTCACCCACCACGGGAGTAAGGAAGACATCTCACCCACCATGGGAGTAAGGAAGACATCTCACCCACCACGGGAGTAAGGAAGACATCTCACCCACCATGGGAGTAAGGAAGACATCTCACCCACCATGGGAGAAAGGAAGACATCTCACCCACCACAGGAGTAAGGAAGATATCTCACCCACCATGGGAGTAAGGAAGATATCTCACCCACCATGGGAGTAAGGAAGACATCTCACCCACCACGGGAGTAAGGAAGACATCTCACCCACCATGGGAGTAAGGAAGACATCTCACCCACCATGGGAGAAAGGAAGACATCTCACCCATCACAGGAGTAAGGAAGACATCTCACCCACCATGGGAGTAAGGAAGACATCTCACCCACCATGGGAGTAAGGAAGACATCTCACCCACCACAGGAGTGAGGAAGACATCTCACCCACCATGGGAGTAAGGAAAACATCTCACCCACCATGGGAGTAAGGAAGACATCTCACCCACCACAGGATTGAGGAAGATATATCACCCACCATGGGAGTAAGGAAGACATCTCACCCACCACAGGATTGAGGAAGACATCTCACCCACCATGGGAGTAAGGAAGACATCTCACCCACCATGGGAGTAAGGAAGACATCTCACCCACCATGGGAGTAAGGAAGATATCTCACCCACCATGGGAGTAAGGAAGACATCTCACCCACCATGGGAGTAAGGAAGACATCTCACCCACAATGGGAGTAAGGAAGACATCTCACCCACCACAGGATTGAGGAAGACATCTCACCCACCATGGGAGTAAGGAAGACATCTCACCCACCATGGGAGTAAGGAAGACATCTCACCCACCATGGGAGTAAGGAAGACATCTCACCCACCATGGGAGTAAGGAAGATATCTCACCCACCATGGGAGTAAGGAAGACATCTCACCCACCATGGGAGTAAGGAAGATATCTCACCCACCATGGGAGTAAGGAAGACATCTCACCCACCACAGGATTGAGGAAGACATCTCACCCACCATGGGAGTAAGGAAGACATCTCACCCACCATGGGAGTAAGGAAGACATCTCACCCACCATGGGAGTAAGGAAGACATCTCACCCACCATGGGAGTAAGGAAGATATCTCACCCACACATGGGAGTAAGGAAGACATCTCACCCACCATAGGAGTGAGGAAGACATCTCACCCACCATGGGAGTAAGGAAAACATCTCACCCACCACAGGAGTGAGGAAGACATCTCACCCACCATGGGAGTAAGGAAGACATCTCACCCACCATGGGAGTAAGGAAGACATCTCACCCACCATGGGAGTAAGGAAGACATCTCACCCACCATGGGAGTAAGGAAGACATCTCACCCACCATGGGAGTAAGGAAGACATCTCAGCCACCATAGGAGTAAGAAAGACATCTCACCCATCACAAGAGTGAGGAAGATATCTCACCCACCATGGAAGTAAGGAAGACATCTCACCCACCATGGGAGTAAGGAAAACATCTCACCCACCACAGGAGTAAGGAAGATATCTCACCCACCATGGGAGTAAGGAAGACATCTCACCCACCATGGGAGTAAGGAAAACATCTCACCCACCATGGGAGTAAGGAAGACATCTCACCCACCATGGGAGTAAGGAAGACATCTCACCCACCATGGGAGTAAGGAAGACATCTCACCCACCATGGGAGAAAGGAAGACATCTCACCCATCACAGGAGTAAGGAAGACATCTCACCCACCATGGGAGTAAGGAAGACATCTCATCCACAATGGGAGTAAGGAAGACATCTCACCCACCACAGGATTGAGGAAGACATCTCACCCACCATGGGAGTAAGGAAAACATCTCACCCACCATGGGAGTAAGGAAGACATCTCACCCACCATGGGAGTAAGGAAGACATCTCACCCACCATGGGAGTAAGGAAGACATCTCACCCACCATGGGAGTAAGGAAGACATCTCACCCACCATGGGAGTAAGTAAGACATCTCACCCACCATGGGAGTAAGGAAGATATCTCATCCACAATGGGAGTAAGGAAGACATCTCACCCACCACAGGATTGAGGAAGACATCTCACCCACCATGGGAGTAAGGAAAACATCTCACCCACCACAAGAGTGAGGAAGACATCTCACCCACCATGGGAGTAAGGAAGACATCTCACCCACCATGGGAGTAAGGAAGACATCTCACCCACCATGGGAGTAAGGAAGACATCTCACCCACCATGGGAGTAAGGAAGACATCTCACCCACCATGGGAGTAAGTAAGACATCTCACCCACCATGGGAGTAAGGAAAACATCTCACCCATCACAAGAGTGAGGAAGATATCTCACCCACCATGGGAATAAGGAAGATACCTCACCCACCATGGGAGTAAGGAAGACATCTCACCCACCATGGGAGTAAGGAAGACATCTCAGCCACCATAGGAGTAAGAAAGACATCTCACCCATCACAAGAGTGAGGAAGATATCTCACCCACCATGGAAGTAAGGAAGACATCTCACCCACCATGGGAGTAAGGAAAACATCTCACCCATCACAAGAGTGAGGAAGATATCTCACCCACCATGGGAGTAAGGAAGACATCTCACCCATCACAAGAGTGAGGAAGACATCTCACCCACCATGGGAGTAAGGAAAACATCTCACCCATCACAAGAGTGAGGAAGATATCTCACCCACCATGGGAGTAAGGAAGACATCTCACCCATCACAAGAGTGAGGCAGATATCTCACCCACCATGGAAGTAAGGAAGACATCTCACCCACCATGGGAGTAAGGAAAACATCTCACCCACCACAGGAGTAAGGAAGATATCTCACCCACCATGGGAGTAAGGAAGACATCTCACCCATCACAAGAGTGAGGAAGATATCTCACCCACCATGGGAGTAAGGAAGACATCTCAGCCACCATAGGAGTAAGAAAGACATCTCACCCATCACAAGAGTGAGGAAGATATCTCACCCACCATGGGAGTAAGGAAGACATCTCACCCACCAGAGAAGTAAGAAAGACACCTCACCCACCACAGGGGTAAGGACGATACCTCAGCCACCACTAGGTGAAACATCTTCCTGACTCCTGTGCCGGTGGTATTATATTCCTGGCTCCTGTTCTAGGTGAGCCATCTCCCTGGCTTCTCTGATAGGAAGGCGAGAAATCTTCCGGACTACTGTACAAGGCGAAATGTCTTTGTAATTCTTTGTCACAATGTCTTTGTGATCTTCCTCACTTCCATGGAGTGTGGGTAAAACATGTTTTTTTACTTTAAGAGTGTGGATATCTTACAGACTCCAGAGGTGGATATGCAGCAGCCTGGGAGGAGCAGAGTGGACGATGGGAGTGAGAGTGGCTCTGGCTGCAGCAATCATTCACTGTGGCAATTCTCATACCAATGCTCCCTAGGGTCGGTGTAAAACCTGTAGGTAGGGACAGACATAGGCAGAACCAAGCCCGCTTTCTCTACCTACTTGCAGTGTAAGCCCTAGGTAGCAAGACCACAAATAGTTGACTTCCATATTCTACTAAGGTGCAGAGACAGACAACACAAAGACAGAGTCGTACGTAAAAGGGTCAGGAGGACAATGCAGTACAAATCACTAGAGACAGAGAGTGGTCAAAAGACGAACCAAGGTCAGAACAGGTGGGAAGCACAGTACAAGCCCAAACTAGACTATCACTGGCACCAGTGTATGGCCAAAACGAAATTTAACCATTTCATGACTGTCGCACGGCTATATACATGCTATCTGCGCATATCCTGTGCAGATAGCACATATACAAACATTCTGTCAGCTTTTTAATTCAAACGCTAAAAAGCATTTGGACTAAAACTTCTATCACGGCACTGACTGTGTCACAGGCAGTGTACAATCTGGTAATGCCGGCAAGGGACCAATTAGAGTGGTCCCATGGCAGCA
The DNA here is from genome assembly GCA_033119425.1 of Bufotes viridis. NCBI lineage: Eukaryota > Metazoa > Chordata > Amphibia > Anura > Bufonidae > Bufotes > Bufotes viridis. Next base: position 42,563 of record JAKVIS010000098.1, read on the forward strand.
ATTGTTCTGATTGGTTAATCTGTGCAGACTAACCAATCGGAGCGCTGCAGTGTAAAAATGCCGGTTTCAAGCTCTGATCTGCACTCTGCAGATCAGATTCTGAAATCAAGCACTTGCTGCTCCCTGTCCCCAATCTGTGCCCTCCCTAGTATATATAATGGCCTCCTCAGTATTATTAGTATATATAATGTCCCCCTCTGTATTATTAGTATATATAATGCCTCCTCAGTATTATTAGTATATATAATGGCCTCCTCAGTATTATTAGTATATATATAATGGCCTCCTCAGTATTATTAGTATATATAATGGCCTCCTCAGTATTATTAGTATATATAATGGCCTCCTCAGTATTATTAGTATATATAATGGCCTCCTCAGTATTATTAGTATATATATAATGGCCTCCTCAGTATTATTAGTATATATAATGGCCTCCTCAGTAATATTAGTATATATATAATGGCCCCCTCTGTATTATTAGTATATATATAATGGCCCCTCTGTATTATTAGTATATATAATGACCCCCTCAGTATTATTAGTATATATATAATGTCCCCCTCTGTATTATTAGTATATATATAATGGCCTCCTCTGTATTATTAGTATATATAATGACCCCCTCAGTATTATTAGTATATATATAATGTCCCCCTCTGTATTATTAGTATATATATAATGGCCTCCTCAGTATTATTAGTATATATAATGTCCCCCTCTGTATTATTAGCATATATATAATGGCCCCTCTGTATTATTAGTATATATAATGTCCCCCTCTGTATTATTAGTATATATAATGGCCCCTCAGTATTATTAGTATATATAATGGCCGCTCAGTATTATTAGTATATATAATGGCTCCTCTGTATTATTAGTATATATAATGGCCCCTCTGTATTATTAGTATATATAATGGCCCCTCTGTATTATTAGTATATATAATGGCCCCTCTGTATTATTAGTATATATATAATGGCCCCTCTGTATTATTAGTATATATAATGTCCCCTCTGTATTATTAGTATATATAATGGCCTCTCAGTATTATTAGTATATATATAATGGCCCTCTGTATTATTAGTATATATTATGGCTCCTCTGTATTATTAGTATATATAATGGCCCCTCTGTATTATTAGTATATATAATGGCCCCTCTGTATTATTAGTATATATATAATGGCCCCTCTGTATTATTAGTATATATAATGGCCCCTCTGTATTATTAGTATATATAATGTCCCCCTCTGTATTATTAGTATATATAATGGCCTCCTCAGTATTATTAGTATATATATAATGGCCCCTCTGTTTTAATAGTATATTTATGGCTCCTCTGTATTATTAGTATATATATAATGGCCTCCTCAGTATTATTAGTATATATAATGGCCCCCTCTGTATTATTAGTATATATATAATGGCCCCTCTGTATTATTAGTATATATATAATGGCCTCCTCAGTATTATTAGTATATATATAATGGCCCCTCTGTATTATTAGTATATATATAATGGCCTCCTCAGTATTATTAGTATATATATTGTCCCCCTCTGTATTATTAGCATATATATAATGGCCTCCTCTGTATTATTAGTATATATAATGTCCCCCTCTGTATTATTAGCATATATATAATGGCCCCTCTGTATTATTAGTATATATATAATGGCCCCTCAGTATTATTAGTATATATAATGGCCCCTCAGTATTATTAGTATACATAATGTCCCCCTCTGTATTATTAGTATATATAATGCCCCTCTGTAATATTAGTATATATAATGTCCCCCTCTGTATTATTAGTATATATAATGGCCCCTCTGTATTATTAGTATATATAATGGCCCCTCTGTATTATTAGTATATATATAATGGCCTCCTCTGTATTATTAGTATATATAATGGCCTCCTCAGTATTATTAGTATATATAAAATGGCCCCTCTGTATTATTAGTATATATAATGGCCCCTCTGTATTATTAGTATATATATAATGGCCTCTCTGTATTATTAGTATATATTAATGTCCCTCTGTATTATTAGTATATATAATGGCCCCTCTGTATTATTAGTATATATAATGGCCCCTCTGTATTATTAGTATATATATAATGGCTTCCTCTGTATTATTAGTATATATAATGTCCCCCTCTGTATTATTAGTATATATAATGGCCTCCTCAGTATTATTTGTATATATATAATGGCCCCTCTGTATTATTAGTATATTTATGGCCCCTCTGTATTATTAGTATATATATAATGGCCCCCTCTGTATTATTAGTATATATAATGGCCTCCTCAGTATTATTGGTATATATAATGGCCCCCTCTGTATTATTAGTATATATATAATGGCCCCTCTGTATTATTAGTATATATAATGTCCCCCTCTGTATTATTAGCATATATAATGGCCCCCTCTGTATTATTAGCATATATAATGGCCCCTCTGTATTATTAGTATATATAATGCCCCCCTCTGTATTATTAGTATATATAATGGCCTCCTCAGTATTATTAGTATATATATAATGGCCCCTCTGTATTATTAGTATATTTATGGCCCCTCTGTATTATTAGTATATATATAATGGCCCCCTCTGTATTATTAGTATATATATAATGGCCCCTCTGTATTATTAGTATATATAATGGCCTCCTCAGTATTATTAGTATATATAATGGCCCCTCTGTATTATTAGTATATATAATGTCCCCTCTGTATTATTAGTATATATATAATGGCCCCTCTGTATTATTAGTATATATAATGGCCCCTCTGTATTATTAGTATATATAATGTCCCCTCTGTATTATTAGCATATATATAATGGCCCCTCTTTATTATTAGTATATATATAATGGCCCCTCTGTATTATTAGTTTATATATAATGGCCCCTCAGTATTATTAGTATACATAATGTCCCCCTCTGTATTATTAGTATATATAATGTCCCCCTCTAAATTATTAGTATATATAATGGCCCCGATGTATTATTAGTATATATAATGGCCCCTCATGTATTATTAGTATATATAATGTCCCCCTCTGTATTATTAGTATATATAATGGCCCCTCTGTATTATTAGTATATATAATGGCCCCTCTGTATTATTAGTATATATATAATGGCCCCTCTGTATTATTAGTATATATAATGTCCCCCTCTGTATTATTAGTATATATAATGGCCTCCTCAGTATTATTAGTATATTTATGGCTCCTCTGTATTATTAGTATATATATGGCTCCTCTGTATTATTAGTATATATAATGACCCCTCAGTATTATTAGTATATATATAATGGCCTCCTCAGTATTATTAGTATATATATAATGGCCCCTCTGTATTATTAGTATATATAATGGCCTCCTCAGTATTATTAGTATATATAATGGCCCCCTCTGTATTATTAGTATATATATAATGGCCCCTCTGTATTATTAGTATATATATAATGGCCCCTCAGTATTATTAGTATATATAATGTCCCCCTCTGTATTATTAGTATATATAATGGCCCCTCTGTATTATTAGTATATATAATGGCCCCTCTGTATTATTAGTATATATAATGGCCCCTCTGTATTATTAGTATATATAATGGCCCCTCTGTATTATTAGTATATATAATGGCCCCTCTGTATTATTAGTATATATATATGGCCTCCTCAGTATTATTAGTATATATAATGTCCCCTCTGTATTATTAGTATATATAATGGCCTCTCTGTATTATTAGTATATATATAATGGCCCCTCTGTATTATTAGTATATATATATGGCCCTCTGTATTATTAGTATATATAATGGCCCCTCTGTATTATTAGTATATATAATGGCCCTCTGTATTATTAGTATATATAATGGCCTCCTCAGTATTATTAGTATATATAATGGCCCCTCTGTATTATTAGTATATATATAATGGCCCCTCTGTATTATTAATATATATAATGGCCCCTCAGTATTATTAGTATATATAATGTCCCCCTCTGTATTATTAGTATATATAATGGCCCCTCTGTATTATTAGTATATATATATGGCCTCTCTGTATTATTAGTATATATAATGGCCCCTCTGTATTATTAGTATATATAATGGCCTCTCAGTATTATTAGTATATATAATGGCCCCTCTGTATTATTAGTATATATAATGGCCCCTCTGTATTATTAGTATATATATAATGGCCCCTCTGTATTATTAGTATATATATAATGGCCCCTCTGTATTATTAGTATATATATAATGGCCTCCTCAGTATTATTAGTATATATAATGGCCCCTCTGTATTATTAGTATATATAATGGCCTCCTCAGTATTATTAGTATATATATAATGGCCCCTCTTTATTATTAATATATATAATGGCCCCTCTGTATTATTAGTATATATATAATGGCCCCCTCTGTATTATTAGTATATATATAATGGCCCCTCTGTATTAGTAGTATATATAATGTCTCCCTCTGTATTATTAGTATATATAATGGCCCCTCTGTATTATTAGTATATATAATGGCCTCCTCAGTATTATTAGTATATATAATGGCCTCTCTGTATTATTAGTATATATAATGTCCTCCTCTGTATTATTAGTATATATATAATGGCCCTCTGTATTATTAGCATATATATAATGGCCCCTCTTTATTATTAATATATATATAATGGCCCCTCTGTATTATTAGTATATATAATGGCCCCTCTGTATTATTAGTATATATATAATGGCCTCCTCAGTATTATTAGTATATATAATGGCCCCTCTGTATTATTAGTATATATAATGTCCCCCTCTGTATTATTAGCATATATATAATGGCCCCTCTTTATTATTAGTATATATATAATGGCCCCTCTGTATTATTAGTATATATATAATGGCTTCCTCAGTATTATTAGTATATATAATGTCCCCCTCTGTATTATTAGTATATATAATGTCCCCCTCAGTATTATTAGTATATATAATGTCCCCCTCTGTATTATTAGTATATATATAATGTCCCCCTCTGTATCATTAGTATATATCATGGCCCCTTTGTATTATTAGTATATATAATGTCCCCCTCTGTATTATTAGTATATATATAATGTCCTCCTCAGTATTATTAGTATATATAATGGCCCCTTTGTATTATTAGTATATATAATGGCCCCTCAGTATTATTAGTATATATAATGTCCCCCTCTGTATTATTAGTATATATAATGGCCCCTCTGTATTATTAGTATATATAATGGCCCCTCTGTATTATTAGTATATATATAATGGCCCCTCTGTATTATTAGTATATATAATGTCCCCCTCTGTATTATTAGTATATATAATGGCCTCCTCTAGTATTATTAGTATATATATAATGGCCCCTCTGTATTATTAGTATATATAATGGCCCCTCTGTATTATTAGTATATATAATGGCCCCTCTGTATTATTAGTATATATATAATGGCCCCTCTGTATTATTAGTATATATAATGGCCTCCTCAGTATTATTAGTATATATAAAATGGCCCCACTGTATTATTAGTATATTTATGGCCCCTCTGTATTATTAGTATATATATAATGGCCCCCTCTGTATTATTAGTATATATAATGGCCTCCTCAGTATTATTGGTATATATAATGTCCCCCTCTGTATTATTAGTATATATTATGTCCCCCTCTGTATTATTAGTATATATATATAATGGCCTCCTCAGTATTATTAGTATATATTATGTCCCCCTCTGTATTATTAGTATATATATATAATGGCCTCCTCAGTATTATTAGTATATATATAATGGCCCCTCTGTATTATTAGTATATATAATGGCCCCTCTGTATTATTAGTATATATATAATGGCCCCTATGTATTATTAGTGTATATAAGGATCCTCCATATTTCTATAACCATGGTGCACCAAGAAAGTATGGTACTGACAAGGGTAAACCAGACATTCACAAGGTCAGTCTGTCTGATTTTGGTGGTAAACAACGTCTGGCTTTTTCCCTCCAAAACACGGTCTTCTTTAAAGAGGACCTTTCATTACCCAAAAAAATCTAAACTAAGTATACAGACATGGAGAGCGGCTCCCAGGGATCTCCCTGCAGGGCCGGGCTGACACAGAGGCTGGGGAGGCTTCAGCCTCAGGGTGCAGGGACTGACAGGGGGGAACCGCTCAGCGCTCCCTCCTGTCATTCCCTGAGCCGGGCCCCGTCAGAGCGCTCCTCTCACCTCCATTATGGTCACTGCTTCAGGCCTCCAGCATCAGGCCCCGCTGCCTCTAACTAGAAACACAGTAAGCAGGTGGGCGGAGCCTAGCAGAGGTCCGTTAGGCTCCGCCCATCTGCTTAATGTGTGGCAGCGCTGGGGCCTGATCCCGGAAGCCTGGAGCAGTGAACATAATGGAGGTGAGAGGAGCGCTATGACGGGGCCCGGCATTAATACAGTGAAATGCCGGGCCCCTTACATGAAGTCTGTGACAATATGGGGGCAGAAAGAGCATGACAACATGGGGGGGTATAAAGAGCATGAAAAGATGGGGGAGAATGACAGGGGGCAGAAAAAGCATGACAAGAAGAGGGATTATGACAAGATGGGGGAGAATGACAAGAGGGGAGAGCATGACAGATTACTATGTGGGGGCACTGCTGTGTGGGGGTGTGGCGGACATTACTGTGTGGGGGCAGTGTGGGGGCACTACTGTGTGGGGGCACTACTGTGTGGGGGCAGTGTGGCGGACATTACTGTGTGGGGGGCAGTGTGGCGGACATTACTGTGTGGGGGCAGTGTGGCGGACATTACTGTGTGGGGGCAGTGTGGCGGACATTACTGTGTGGGGGGCAGTGTGGCGGACATTACTGTGTGGGGGCAGTGTGGGGGCATTACTGTGTGGGGGGCAGTGTGGCGGACATTACTGTGTGGGGGGCAGTGTGGCGGACATTACTGTGTGGGGGGCAGTGTGGGGGACATCACTAGTGTGGGGGACATTACTGTGTGGGGGACATTACTGTGTGGGGGGCAGTGTGGGGGACATCACTAGTGTGGGGGACATTACTGTGTGGGGGACACTACAGTGTGGGGGGACATTATACAAAAGCTCTGCAGATGCGACTCCCATGTATTGGGTCACCACAATTTGGGGGTCATTCACTAAATGAACCCTATTATGGGGAGAATCTGTGGATGACAAATATTTGTCATCCACAGACACCCCCCACCCCCTCCAAAACAGGGTTAATTTACTGAATGTCCACCAATAAAAGAGGTGGGGGTCACATATGCTGATTCATAATGACAACGGGGCCCGTGCAGTGACTGTATCTACTACCCCCCCCCCCCATCCCCCCCGCTCACTGGATATAATCTTATTAACTATATAGCTGTAGTAAATCGCTACATGTAGTAGATTATATACAGTGTGGGGGGGGGGGGGTGTAGTAGAATATAGACACTGCACGGGCCCCGCTGGCGCTGTCATCAAAAAAGCAGATACAACCCCACAGCCTCACCCCTTGTATTAGGGGTCATTCCTACACGGACCCTGTTATGGGGAGGGGGATCATCCATCACAGATCCCCCATAGCAGTGTCATCCACAAGTTGGGGGGGGGGGCGCACTTGGGCAGCTCAGCCTCTGTTGGTGGTGGACCTTGTCCCAGCCCTGTCTCCCTGCACTTACTATTATCCCTGGGCGCCGCTCCGTTCTCCCAGTATAGACTCCGGTAACTTCAGCTCTTCCACTCAACTGGGAGGAGCGTGCCCTTGTTCTCCTGGGCGTCCCCTTCTCCCAGGCTGTAGCGCTGGCCAACCGCAGCGCTCAGCTCACAGCCTGGAAGAAGGAGACGCCCAGGAGAGGAAGGGCACGCTTGTTACTGTGACTGCAGAGGGTCAAGGCCCTGGCGCCATGGGGCAGAAATGAGATTTATACTATGATTTTTTTCAGTGGCATTTTGCATCGGGCCAATGGCGAGAGACGTGGACAGTCTGGTGCTGACTATGAAGGCGCTATGGTGCGATGAGATGTTTCATCTAGACACAAGTGTTCCTCCAATTTATTTCAATGAGAAGGTAGTAAGATCTGATCCTATATGGAAGGGTCCATGGGGAGAATGAGGAGAGCTGGCAGTGGATCCGGAGAAGGAACCCTCAAGATGGATGTAGAGTGGGGAGGATTTCTCCAGAAAATAATGCCACGTTCCCTTATCCTCTTCTGCAGATGTTCTCCTCTGCCACACCTCTCCGCATCGGATATTATGAGGAGGATGGATTTTTCCAGCCTAATCCCAGTATGAGACGGGTCCTCCTGGAGACCAAGCAGCTTCTGGAGGCGGCCGGACACCAGGTGAGGAGGCACATCGAGGGCTTGTCCTTGGTCTTTCTTATTGTGTTATCTTTCATGTAAAGACATTGAATTAGTCAGAAGACACAAAAGATCCGGCCACTGAGGCATTTCCATTACTATGAGCATCACTACAACAGTAGCCACGCAGACTCCCCTGAGAAATAAGGGTGGAGGGCCATTAGTAATGCAGCCACATATACCATTCAGAGGTAGAGGACCAGAGCATCCTTGGGGGGACACAGTGGGGTCCATAACTAGGGAGAACCGATCTCAGATACAGCAGTCCGTGCCGATGTCAGGGAATGAGAACCATCCAGGGCAATCAGTAGAGTAGCGTCGTTTTCCGGGGTCCCAGCCCCCCATATTTACATACATCACATCTGTTTCTTGCTTGTTTGATGCCAATGCTCTTTTTGTTCCCAGCTCATCCCATTCAGACCCCCACGGGTGTCCAATATGTTTGAGATGTTCTATAAAATGCTCCTTGGAGATGGAGGAAGAACTTTAGTGGAGAAGTTGTACGTATGTTGTGCTCATACGCCAGCTGCTTGTGCAGAGCCCCACCATAAATGTGGGCTGCACATAACCGCTCTGTGTCTTCTATTCCTGCCAGTGACAACAACTTTGTGGACCCCAACCTGGAGCCCAGCCTTCGTCTCTACAAGATGCCCCGTGTGATCAAGAGGTTACTCGCCTTTATTCTGCGGCCTGTTGTGAGTAGATGCAGGAAATGTGAGGGACACATGCACCACCCGGGACCTCCGGGTGGCCTGATGAGTGTAGTAGTTGGTACTCATGGTTCCATGGCTCCCTGGGCCAGCGTGCAGTGAGTGGAAGAATAGCACCGAATTCCTCCGAGGCACACTGAGGTATTGAGGGATCTCCTGCTGGATGGTAAGTGAGGTGCCCTTGATGGTCTGGGCTTTAGGGCAGGGTCCCTGAGGTTCGTGACTAGGGATGAGCGATTCGCATAAAACTTCGTTCCAATACTGAACTGAGCAGGAGCTCCGTACAGCATTAGAATGTATTGGCTCCGATGAGCCGAAGTTATTACCTCGTGTAATAACTTCATAAAATAATTTGTACTGTAAAAAAACATTTCCTGAACTTGGTTCCAAGTGGTACCTGAGCCATCGGAGCCAATACATTCTAATACTGTACGGAGCTCCTGCTCAGTTCAGTATTTGAATGAAGTTTTATGTTTCATCTGAAGTTGATTCACTCATCCCAAATCTAAAGCGCACCAATAAATGTCGCAACCACTTGTAAAACATCAGTTCAATTTTATAACGGCAACATTGCCACAAATATATCAACAAAACAGAATAAAATACACGGAGATCAATGCATGACATGCAATACAATACATGGGAGCTGCACACGTGTCATTAGTATCGCAATATCACAATATCACAATATCTGCAAAACAGTATCACGAATATAAACCTGGAGGGAAAGAATATGCAATAAGGTATACAGACCACGGCAGTCCACGTGCAGCTAGAAAGAAGTGTGCATGTGCAGACCGGAAAAACACCACAGCAATAAATATCACAGTATGCTGCGGTATTTTGTCCAGTCAAATACAAGGGATTGCTTTCCATTCAGAATTCTTTGGGACAAAACTGATTGGTTTTTTCCGGTATTGAGACCCTTTACCGGATTTCAGTACCAGAAAAGAATAACGCTAGTGTGAAAGTGCCCTTCCACAATCTTCCTCTCTGGTTTCTACAGGCGGGCGGGATGGACCATCTCTTCTGTACTGTATAGTCACCTACTTCTCTTCACAATAGCTGGGGTGTCCTCTCTAGGAATACTACCTCCTGACAGGTGGCCTTTTTGTCTCTGGTTATGGTGGAGAGCTGGGAGATTGTAATCTGTCCACCAAGCGCAGAGGAGGCTAAAGCCTGATAAACGACAATTACCTTCCTCGCCAACATTCTCGCTCCCTCTCTCAGCTGCCTGGATCTTCTGTGATCTTTCCCTTCTAGGGGCTGCTCCATGGAACTAAGTCTGGAGTCGAGATAACTCTCCACAATGGCTGCGGAGATGTTGCTTCTACCTCAGACAACACACCGCACTATACTGCACTATACTGCACTATACTGCACTGACGGCCTTCCTGTTAGAGGCAGCAGTGGGGTCAGCCCTGGGAGGTTTGTTAGAACCTCCACCTCCTTATGTAACTTTGTGGGGACTAAGGCACAAGCAGATCTTCATGAAACACAATTACAGCGTCTAGCAGTCTGTTTCAGGACACCGCACCCATAGGTCTGACGAAGTTGAACATCACACATGGAGCCCTGTATGGAGGCTTACTGGAAGTACTCCTTGGTGTGGAGGCTTACTGGAAGTGCTCCTTGGTATGGAGGCTTACTGGAAGTACTCCTTGGTGTGGAGGCTTACTGGAAGTGCTCCTTGGTATGGAGGCTTACTGGAAGTACTCCTTGGTGTGGAGGCTTACTGGAAGTACTCCTTGGTGTGGAGGCTTACTGGAAGTACTCCTTGGTGTGGAGGCTTACTGGAAGTACTCCTTGGTGTGGAGGCTTACTGGAAGTACTCCTTGGTGTGGAGGCTTACTGGAAGTACTCCTTGGGGTGGAGGCTTACTGGAAGTACTCCTTGGTATGGAGGTTTACTGGAAGTGCTCCTTGGTATGGAGGCTCACTGGAAGTACTCCTTGGTGTGGAGGCTTACTGGAAGTACTCCTTGGTGTGGAGGCTTACTGGAAGTACTCCTTGGTGTGGAGACTTACTGGAAGTGCTCCTTGGTATGGAGGCTTACTGGAAGTACTCCTTGGTATGGAGGCTTACTGGAAGTACTCCTTGGTGTGGAGGCTTACTGGAAGTGCTCCTTGGTATGGAGGTTTACTGGAAGTACTTCTTTGTGTGGAGACTTACTGGAAGTACTCCTTGGTATGAACGCTCACTGGAAGTGCTCCTTGGTGTGGAGGCTTACTGGAAGTACGCCTTGGTATGGAGGTTTACTGGAAGTACTCCTTGGTGTGGAGACTTACTGGAAGTGCTCCTTGGTATGGAGGCTCACTGGAAGTACTCCTTGGTATGGAGGCTTACTGGAAGTACTCCTTGGTATGGAGGCTCACTGGAAGTACTCCTTGGTGTGGAGACTTACTGGAAGTGCTCCTTGGTATGGAGGCTCACTGGAAGTACTCCTTGGTATGGAGGCTTACTGGAAGTACTCCTTGGTATGGAGGCTCACTGGAAGTACTCCTTGGTATGGAGGCTTACTGGAAGTACTCCTTGGTGTGGAGACTCACTAGAAGTGCTCCTTGGTGTGGAGGCTTACTAGAAGTACTCCTTAGTAAGGAGGCTTACTGGAAGTACTCCTTGGTGTGGAGGCTTACTGGAAGTACTCCTTGGTATGGAGGCTTACTGGAAGTACTCCTTGGTATGGAGGCTTACTGGAAGTGCTCCTTGGTATGGAGGCTTACTGGAAGTACTCCTTGGTATGGAGGCTTACTGGAAGTACTCCTTGGTATAGAGGCTTACTGGAAGTACTCCTTGGTGTGGAGGCTTACTGGAAGTACTCCTTGGTGTGGAGGCTTACTGGAAGTACTCCTTGGTGTGGAGACTCACTAGAAGTGCTCCTTGGTGTGGAGGCTTACTGGAAGTACTCCTTGGTGTGGAGGCTTACTGGAAGTACTCCTTGGTGTGGAGGCTTACTGGAAGTAGTCCTTGGTATGGAGGCTTACTGGAAGTACTCCTTGGTATGGAGGCTTACTGGAAGTACTCCTTGGTATGGAGGCTTACTGGAAGTGCTCCTTGGTATGGAGGCTTACTGGAAGTGCTCCTTGGTATGGAGGCTTACTGGAAGTACTCCTTGGTATGGAGGCTTACTGGAAGTACTCCTTGGTATGGAGGTTTACTGGAAGTACTCCTTGGTGTGGAGGCTTACTGGAAGTACTCCTTGGTGTGGAGGCTTACTGGAAGTACTCCTTTGTGTGGAGACTCACTAGAAGTCCTCCTTGGTGTGGAGGCTTACTGGAAGTACTCCTTGGTGTGGAGGCTTACTGGAAGTACTCCTTGGTGTGGAGGCTTACTGGAAGTACTCCTTGGTGTGGAGACTCACTAGAAGTGCTCCTTGGTGTGGAGGCTTACTGGAAGTACTCCTTGGTGTGGAGGCTTACTGGAAGTACTCCTTGGTGTGGAGGCTTACTGGAAGTACTCCTTGGTGTGGAGGCTTACTGGAAGTACTCCTTGGTGTGGAGGCTTACTGGAAGTACTCCTTGGTATGGAGGCTTACTGGAAGTACTCCTTGGTATGGAGGCTTACTGGAAGTACTCCTTGGTATGGAGGCTTACTGGAAGTGCTCCTTGGTATGGAGGCTTACTGGAAGTGCTCCTTGGTATGGAGGCTTACTGGAAGTATTCCTTGGTGTGGAGGCTTACTGGAAGTACTCCTTGGTATGGAGGTTTACTGGAAGTACTCTTTGGTGTAGAGGCTTACTGGAAGTACTCCTTGGTGTGGAGGCTTAAAGGAAGTACTCCTTGGTGTGGAGGCTTACTGGAAGTACTCCTTGGTGTGGAGACTCACTAGAAGTGCTCCTTGGTGTGGAGGCTTACTGGAAGTACTCCTTGGTATGGAGGCTTACTGGAAGTACTCCTTGGTGTGGAGGCTTACTGGAAGTACTCCTTGGTATGGAGGCTTACTGGAAGTACTCCTTGGTATGGAGGCTTACTGGAAGTACTCCTAGGTATGGAGGCTTACTGGAAGTGCTCCTTGGTATGGAGGCTTACTGGAAGTGCTCCTTGGTATGGAGGCTTACTGGAAGTATTCCTTGGTATGGAGGTTTACTGGAAGTGCTCCTTGGTATGGAGGCTCACTGGAAGTACTCCTTGGTGTGGAGGCTTACTGGAAGTACTCCTTGGTGTGGAGGCTTACTGGAAGTACTCCTTGGTGTGGAGACTTACTGGAAGTGCTCCTTGGTATGGAGGCTTACTGGAAGTACTCCTTGGTATGGAGGCTTACTGGAAGTACTCCTTGGTGTGGAGGCTTACTGGAAGTGCTCCTTGGTATGGAGGTTTACTGGAAGTACTTCTTTGTGTGGAGACTTACTGGAAGTACTCCTTGGTATGAACGCTCACTGGAAGTGCTCCTTGGTGTGGAGGCTTACTGGAAGTACTCCTTGGTATGGAGGTTTACTGGAAGTACTCCTTGGTGTGGAGACTTACTGGAAGTGCTCCTTGGTATGGAGGCTCACTGGAAGTACTCCTTGGTATGGAGGCTTACTGGAAGTACTCCTTGGTATGGAGGCTCACTGGAAGTACTCCTTGGTGTGGAGACTTACTGGAAGTGCTCCTTGGTATAAAGGCTCACTGGAAGTACTCCTTGGTATGGAGGCTTACTGGAAGTACTCCTTGGTATGGAGGCTCACTGGAAGTACTCCTTGGTATGGAGGCTTACTGGAAGTACTCCTTGGTGTGGAGACTCACTAGAAGTGCTCCTTGGTGTGGAGGCTTACTAGAAGTACTCCTTAGTAAGGAGGCTTACTGGAAGTACTCCTTGGTGTGGAGGCTTACTGGAAGTACTCCTTGGTATGGAGGCTTACTGGAAGTACTCCTTGGTATGGAGGCTTACTGGAAGTGCTCCTTGGTATGGAGGCTTACTGGAAGTACTCCTTGGTATGGAGGCTTACTGGAAGTACTCCTTGGTATAGAGGCTTAGTGGAAGTACTCCTTGGTGTGGAGGCTTACTGGAAGTACTCCTTGGTGTGGAGGCTTACTGGAAGTACTCCTTGGTGTGGAGACTCACTAGAAGTGCTCCTTGGTGTGGAGGCTTACTGGAAGTACTCCTTGGTATGGAGGCTTACTGGAAGTACTCCTTGGTGTGGAGGCTTACTGGAAGTACTCCTTGGTATGGAGGCTTACTGGAAGTACTCCTTGGTATGGAGGCTTACTGGAAGTACTCCTTGGTATGGAGGCTTACTGGAAGTGCTCCTTGGTATGGAGGCTTACTGGAAGTGCTCCTTGGTATGGAGGCTTACTGGAAGTACTCCTTGGTATGGAGGCTTACTGGAAGTACTCCTTGGTATGGAGGTTTACTGGAAGTACTCCTTGGTGTGGAGGCTTACTGGAAGTACTCCTTGGTGTGGAGGCTTACTGGAAGTACTCCTTTGTGTGGAGACTCACTAGAAGTGCTCCTTGGTGTGGAGGCTTACTGGAAGGACTCCTTGGTGTGGAGGCTTACTGGAAGTACTCCTTGGTGTGGAGGCTTACTGGAAGTACTCCTTGGTGTGGAGACTCACTAGAAGTGCTCCTTGGTGTGGAGGCTTACTGGAAGTACTCCTTGGTGTGGAGGCTTACTGGAAGTGCTCCTTGGTATGGAGGCTTACTGGAAGTGCTCCTTGGTATGGAGGCTTACTGGAAGTACTCCTTGGTGTGGAGGCTTACTGGAAGTACACCTTGGTATGGAGGCTTACTGGAAGTTCTCCTTGGTATGGAGGCTTACTGGAAGTACTCCTTGGTATGGAGGCTTACTGGAAGTGCTCCTTGGTATGGAGGCTTACTGGAAGTGCTCCTTGGTATGGAGGCTTACTGGAAGTATTCCTGGGTGTGGAGGCTTACTGGAAGTACTCCTTGGTATGGAGGTTTACTGGAAGTACTCTTTGGTGTGGAGGCTTACTGGAAGTACTCCTTGGTGTGGAGGCTTACTGGAAGTACTCCTTGGTGTGGAGGCTTACTGGAAGTACTCCTTGGTGTGGAGACTCACTAGAAGTGCTCCTTGGTGTGGAGGCTTACTGGAAGTACTCCTTGGTATGGAGGCTTACTGGAAGTACTCCTTGGTGTGGAGGCTTACTGGAAGTACTCCTTGGTATGGAGGCTTACTGGAAGTACTCCTTGGTATGGAGGCTTACTGGAAGTACTCCTTGGTATGGAGGCTTACTGGAAGTGCTCCTTGGTATGGAGGCTTACTGGAAGTGCTCCTTGGTATGGAGGCTTACTGGAAGTATTCCTTGGTATGGAGGCTTACTGGAAGTACTCCTTGGTGTGGAGGTTTACTGGAAGTACTCCTTGGTGTGGAGGCTTACTGGAAGTACTCCTTGGTGTGGACGCTTACTGGAAGTACTCCTTGGTGTGGAGACTCACTAGAAGTGCTCCTTGGTGTGGAGGCTTACTGGAAGTACTCCTTGGTGTGGAGGCTTACTGGAAGTACTCCTTGGTGTGGAGGCTTACTGGAAGTACTCCTTGGTGTGGAGGCTTACTGGAAGTACTCCTTGGTATGGAGGCTTACTGGAAGTACTCCTTGGTATGGAGGTTTACTGGAAGTACTCCTTGGTGTGGAGGCTTACTGGAAGTACTCCTTGGTGTGGAGGCTTACTGGAAGTACTCCTTGGTGTGGAGGCTTACTGGAAGTACTCCTTGGTGTGGAGGCTTACTGGAAGTACTCCTTGGTGTGGAGGCTTACTGGAAGTACTCCTTGGTGTGGAGGCTTACTGGAAGTACTCCTTGGTGTGGAGGCTTACTGGAAGTACTCCTTGGTGTGGAGGCTTACTGGAAGTACTCCTTGGGGTGGAGGCTTACTGGAAGTACTCCTTGGTGTGGAGGCTTACTGGAAGTACTCCTTGGTGTGGAGGCTTACTGGAAGTACTCCTTGGTGTGGAGGCTTACTGGAAGTACTCCTTGGTGTGGAGGCTTACTGGAAGTACTCCTTGGTGTGGAGGCTTACTGGAAGTACTCCTTGGTGTGGAGGCTTACTGGAAGTACTCCTTGGTGTGGAGGCTTACTGGAAGTACTCCTTGGTGTGGAGACTTACTGGAATTGCTCCTTGGTATGGAGGCTCACTGGAAGTACTCCTTGGTATGGAGGCTTACTGGAAGTACTCCTTGGTGGGAGACTTACTAGAAGTGCTCCTTGGTGTGGAGGCTTACTGGAAGTACTCCTTGGTGTGGAGGCTTACTGGAAGTACTCCTTGGTGTGGAGGCTTACTGGAAGTACTCCTTGGTATGGAGGTTTACTGGAAGTACTCCTTGGTATGGAGGCTTACTGGAAGTACTCCTTGGTATGGAGGCTTACTGGAAGTACTCCTTGGTATGGAGGCTTACTGGAAGTGCTCCTTGTTTTGGAGGTTTACTGGAAGTACTCCTTGGTATGGAGGTTTACTGGAAGTACTCCTTGGTGTGGAGGCTTACTGGAAGTACTCCTTGGTATGGAGGCTTACTGGAAGTACTCCTTGGTGTGGAGGCTTACTGGAAGTACTCCTTGGTGTGGAGGCTTACTGGAAGTACTCCTTGGTGTGGAGGCTTACTGGAAGTACTCATTGGTGTGGAGGCTTACTGGAATTACTCCTTGGTATGGAGGCTTACTGGAAGTACTCCTTGGTGTGGAGGCTTACTGGAAGTGCTCCTTGGTGTGGAGGCTTACTGGAAGTACTCCTTGGTGTGGAGGCTTACTGGAAGTACTCCTTGGTATGGAGGCTTACTGGAAGTACTCCTTGGTATGGAGGCTTACTGGAAGTACTCCTTGGTATGGAGGCTTACTGGAAGTGCTTCTTGGTATGGAGGCTTACTGGAAGTGCTCCTTGGTATGGAGGCTTACTGGAAGTATTCCTTGGTGTGGAGGCTTACTGGAAGTACTCCTTGGTGTGAAGGCTTACTGGAAGTACTCCTTGGTGTGGAGGCTTACTGGAAGTACTCCTTGGTGTGGAGGCTCACTGGAAGTACTCCTTGGTGTGGAGGATTACTGGAAGTACTCCTTGGTGTGGAGGCTCACTGGAAGTACTCCTTGGTATGGAGGCTTACTGGAAGTACTCCTTGGTGTGGAGACTTACTAGAAGTGCTCCTTGGTGTGGAGGCTTACTGGAAGTACTCCTTGGTGTGGAGGCTTACTGGAAGTACTCCTTGGTGTGGAGGCTCACTGGAAGTACTCCTTGGTATGGAGGCTTACTGGAAGTACTCCTTGGTGTGGAGGCTTACTGGAAGTACTCCTTGGTGTGGAGGCTTACTGGAAGTACTCCTTGGTGTGGAGGCTTACTGGAAGTACTCCTTGGTGTGGAGGCTCACTGGAAGTACTCCTTGGTATGGAGGCTTACTGGAAGTACTCCTTGGTGTGGAGGCTTACTGGAAGTACTCCTTGGTGTGGAGGCTTACTGGAAGTACTCCTTGGTGTGGAGGCTTACTGGAAGTACTCCTTGGTGTGGAGGCTTACTGGAAGTACTCCTTGGGGTGGAGGCTTACTGGAAGTACTCCTTGGTGTGGAGGCTTACTGGAAGTACTCCTTGGTGTGGAGGCTTACTGGAAATACTCCTTGGTGTGGAGGCTTACTGGAAGTACTCCTTGGTGTGGAGGCTTACTGGAAGTACTCCTTGGTGTGGAGGCTTACTGGAAGTACTCCTTGGTGTGGAGACTTACTGGAATTGCTCCTTGGTATGGAGGCTCACTGGAAGTACTCCTTGGTATGGAGGCTTACTGGAAGTACTCCTTGGTGGGAGACTTACTAGAAGTGCTCCTTGGTGTGGAGGCTTACTGGAAGTACTCCTTGGTGTGGAGGCTTACTGGAAGTACTCCTTGGTGTGGAGGCTTACTGGAAGTACTCCTTGGTATGGAGGTTTACTGGAAGTACTCCTTGGTATGGAGGCTTACTGGAAGTACTCCTTGGTATGGAGGCTTACTGGAAGTACTCCTTGGTATGGAGGCTTACTGGAAGTGCTCCTTGTTTTGGAGGTTTACTGGAAGTACTCCTTGGTATGGAGGTTTACTGGAAGTACTCCTTGGTGTGGAGGCTTACTGGAAGTACTCCTTGGTATGGAGGCTTACTGGAAGTACTCCTTGGTGTGGAGGCTTACTGGAAGTACTCCTTGGTGTGGAGGCTTACTGGAAGTACTCCTTGGTGTGGAGGCTTACTGGAAGTACTCATTGGTGTGGAGGCTTACTGGAATTACTCCTTGGTATGGAGGCTTACTGGAAGTACTCCTTGGTGTGGAGGCTTACTGGAAGTGCTCCTTGGTGTGGAGGCTTACTGGAAGTACTCCTTGGTGTGGAGGCTTACTGGAAGTACTCCTTGGTGTGGAGGCTTACTGGAAGTACTCCTTGGTGTGGAGGCTTACTGGAAGTACTCCTTGGTGTGGAGGCTCACTGTAAGTACTCCTTGGTGTGGAGGCTTACTGGAAGTACTCCTTGGTGTGGAGGCTTACTGGAAGTACTCCTTGGTGTGGAGGCTCACTGGAAGTACTCCTTGGTGTGGAGGATTACTGGAAGTACTCCTTGGTGTGGAGGCTCACTGGAAGTACTCCTTGGTATGGAGGCTTACTGGAAGTACTCCTTGGTGTGGAGACTTACTAGAAGTGCTCCTTGGTGTGGAGGCTTACTGGAAGTACTCCTTGGTGTGGAGGCTTACTGGAAGTACTCCTTGGTGTGGAGGCTTACTGGAAGTACTCCTTGGTGTGGAGGCTCACTGGAAGTACTCCTTGGTGTGGAGGATTACTGGAAGTACTCCTTGGTGTGGAGGCTCACTGGAAGTACTCCTTAGTATGGAGGCTTACTGGAAGTACTCCTTGGTGTGGAGACTTACTAGAAGTGCTCCTTGGTGTGGAGGCTTACTGGAAGTACTCCTTCGTGTGGAGGCTTACTGGAAGTGCTCCTTGGTGTGGAGGCTTACTGGAAGTACTCCTTGGTGTGGAGGCTTACTGGAAGTACTCCTTGGTGTGGAGGCTTACTGGAAGTACTCCTTGGTGTGGAGGCTTACTGGAAGTACTCCTTGGTGTGGAGGCTCACTGGAAGTACTCCTTGGTGTGGAGGCTTACTGGAAGTACTCCTTGGTGTGGAGGCTTACTGGAAGTACTCCTTGGTGTGAAGGCTTACTGGAAGTACTCCTTGGTGTGGAGGCTTACTGGAAGTACTCCTTGGTGTGGAGGCTCACTGGAAGTACTCCTTGGTGTGGAGGATTACTGGAAGTACTCCTTGGTGTGGAGGCTCACTGGAAGTACTCCTTGGTATGGAGGCTTACTGGAAGTACTCCTTGGTGTGGAGACTTACTAGAAGTGCTCCTTGGTGTGGAGGCTTACTGGAAGTACTCCTTGGTGTGGAGGCTTACTGGAAGTACTCCTTGGTGTGGAGGCTTACTGGAAGTACTCCTTGGTATGGAGGTTTACTGGAAATACTGCTTGGTGTGGAGACTTACTAGAAGTGCTCCTTGGTGTGGAGGCTTACTGGAAGTACTCCTTGGTGTGGAGGCTCACTGGAAGTACTCCTTGGTATGGAGGCTTACTGGAAGTACTCCTTGGTGTGGAGACTTACTAGAAGTGCTCCTTGGTGTGGAGGCTTACTGGAAGTACTCCTTGGTGTGGAGGCTCACTGGAAGTACTCCTTGGTTTGGGGCTTACTGGAAGTACTCCTTGGTATGGAGGCTTACTGGAAGTACTCCTTGGTATGGAGACTTACTGGAAGTACTCCTTGGTATGGAGGCTTACTGGAAGTACTCCTTGGTGTGGAGACTTAGTAGAAGTGCCGGGGAGAAACCTCTTTGCATATTTTTTCCCATGGAGCATTGCCAATAAGTCTCTGTACGCAGCTGGTCTCCTTAACCCCTTCAGGACCGGGCTCATTTTCACCTTAAGGACCAGCCTATTGTTTGCAAATCTGACCTGTGTTACTTTATGTAGTGATAACTTTAAAACGCTTTTTCTTATCCAGGCCGTTCTGAGATTGTTTTCTCGTCACATATTGTACTTGTAAAAGTGGTAAATGAGTCAAAATATTTCATTTTTATTTATAAAAAAAATACCAAATTTACCAAAAACTTGGAAAAATTTGAAAATTTCTAAATTTCTATTTCTCTGCTTTTAAAACGGACAGTGATACCTCCGATAATAGTTAGTACTTTACATTCCCCATGTGTCTACTTCATGTTTGGGTCATTTTGTAAATGACATTTTTTTTTTGGGGATGTTACAAGGCTTAGAAGTTTAGAAGCAAATTTTAAAATTTTTAAGAAGATTTCCAAAACCCAATTTTGTAAGGACCAGTTCAGGTCTGAAGTCACTTTGGAAACCCCCCATAAATCACCTCCCAAGGTATACAAACTTTGTTAACCCTTTAGTTGTTCCACAAGAATAAAAGGAACATGTAATTGAATGTTCAAAATTTAACTTTTTTGGCAGATTTTCCATTTAATCCATTTTTTTCCAGTAACAAAGCAAGGGTTAACAGCCAAACAAAACCCAATATTTATTGCCCTGATTCTGTAGCCCCTACATGTGGTAGTAAACCGTTGTACGGGCACACAGCAGGGCGCAGAAGGAAAGGAGCGCCATATGGTTTTTGGAAGGCAGATATCACTGGGATAATTTTAAGTTGCCCTGTCACATTCGAAGCCCCCCTGATGCACCCCTAGAGTAGAAACTCCAAAAAAGTGACCCCATTTTGGAAACTACGGGATAAGGTCACAGTTTTATTGGTACTATTTTATGGTACATATGATTTCTGGCTGCTCTACATTACACTTTTTGTGAGGCAAGGTAACAAAAAATAGCTGTTTTGGCAGTTTTTATTTTTTACAATGTTCATCTGACAGGTTAGATCATGTGGTATTTTTATAGAGCAGGTTGTTATGGACGCGACAATACCAAATATGAATACTTTTTTGGGGTTGTTTGTTTCAGTTTTACATAATAAAGCATTTTTGAAAAAAATTATTTTTTAGTGTCTCCATATTCTGAAAGCAATATTTTTTATTTTTTTTTGCGACTGTCTTATGTGTGGGCTCATTTTTTTCGGTATGAGCTGACGGT
The DNA here is from genome assembly GCA_033119425.1 of Bufotes viridis. Taxonomy (NCBI): domain Eukaryota; kingdom Metazoa; phylum Chordata; class Amphibia; order Anura; family Bufonidae; genus Bufotes; species Bufotes viridis. The sequence goes on from JAKVIS010000098.1 coordinate 63,668, forward strand.
TTGATTGGTACTATTTTAGGGTACATACTGCTTTTTGATTGCTTGGTATTACACTTTTTGTGATGTAAGGTGACAAAAAATGGCTTTTTTTTTACCGTGGCTTTTTTTTTACCGTGTTCACCTGAGGAGTTGGATCGTGTGATATTTTTATACAGTTCTTACGGACGCGCCGATACATAATATGTATATTTTTTTATTTATTTAAGTTTTACATAATAGCATTTTTTAAACAAGAAAAATCATGTTTTAGTCTCTCCATATTCTGAGAGCCATAGTTTTTTTTATTTTTCAGGCGATTGTCTTAGGTAGGGTCTCTTTTTTTGCAGGATGAGATGACGGTTTGATTGGTATGATTTTGGGGTGCACATGACTTTTTGATTGCTTGGTATTACACTTTGTGTGATGTAAGATGATAAAAAATGTCTTTTTTTTACACCATTTTTATTTATTTTTTAATTACACTGTTCATCTGAGAGGTTAGATAGTGTGATATTTTTATACAGCAGGTCATTACGGATGTGGCGATACATAATATGTATACTTTTTTTATTTATTTAAGTTTTACACAATAACAGCATTTTTGAAACAAAAAAAAATCATGTTTTAGTGCAGGGGTGCACAACCTTTTTTGGTCTCGGGCCGCATTGTCAGATTGCTCTATTTCAAAGGGCCGCAAAAAATAAATGAAAGTTAATCAACACTTGTTTGCATCAGCCTATTACAGAGAAGAAATGCCCATTGTGCCCCCTTCACATTAGCAATGCCCTCTGTGCCCCCTCCAGAGTAGAAATGCCCTCTGTGCCCCCTCCAGAGTAGAAATGCCCTCTGTGCCCCCTCCAGAGTAGAAATGCCCATTGTGTCCCCTTCACATTAGCAATGCCCATTGTGCCCCCTCCATAGTAGAAATGCCATCTGTGCCCCCTCCAGAGTAGAAATGCCCATTGTGTCCCCTTCACATTAGCAATGCCCATTGTGCCCCCTCCAGAGTAGAAATGCCCTCTGTGCCCCCTCCAGAGTAGAAATGCCCTCTGTGCCCCCTCCAGAGTAGAAATGCCCATTGTGTCCCCTTCACATTAGCAATGCCCATTGTGCCCCCTTCATAGTAGAAATGCCCATTGTGCCCCCTCCAGAGTAGAAATGCCCATTGTGCCCCCTCCAGAGTAGAAATGCCCATTGTGTCCCCTTCACATTAGCAATGCCTATTGGGCTCCCTCCAGAGAAGGAATGCCCATTGTGTCCCCTTCACATTAGCAATGCCCATTGTGCCCCCTCCATAGTAGAAATGCCCATTGTGCCCCCTCCAGAGTAGAAATGCCCATTGTGCCCCTTTCTCATTAGCAATGCCCATTGTGCCCCCTCCAGAGTAAAAATGGCCATTGTGTCCCCTTCACATTAGCAATGCCCCCTCTGTGGTAATTTAAAAAAAAAAAAAACACAGTACCTACTCACCTTCTCCGGCTCCTGAAGCTCCCAGTCCTCTCTCCCCTTCAGGCACAGATCGCTCTGTAGCACGGTGTGGGCGGAGCTTATGCAGATTTCCGGGCTTCTGGCTCCTCCCACATGCCGGCAGCGTGATCCGTGCCTGCAGGCTGAACAGTGGAGCGGGGAGAAGTCTTCCTGCTTCACCATTCAGAGCGCCGCCGGCCTGAAGGAGGGGAGGAGCGCGGGGAGCTGAGCGGTGAGGTACAGGACATCAGCTTCCAGAGCTCCAGCAATGAGCGCTTCTGTCTGTATTAATGGAAGCGCTGATTGCTTCTAACACCTCCCTGAGTGCCGGCACCCGGGGCGGAGCGCCCCCCACTTAGTACCCCGCTGCTGCAGAGCGCTACTTGAGGAGAAGCGCTGATAAACTGCACCTGCCTTCTCCTCGGCTCCTCCACTCTAACCAATAGCCGGGGGCCCGTCCTGCTCCAGACTCCTGCAGTACAGACTCCTGCCCAATTGTTTTATGTAAGGGCTCATTTTTTGCAGAATGAGATGATGGTTTGATTGGTAATATTTTGGGGGGCATACGCCTTTTTGATCGCTTGGTGTTGCACTTTTTGTGATGTAAAGTGATTTAAAAAATTATTGTTTTAGCACAGTTTTTATTTTATTTTTTCCACGGCGTTCAGGTGAGGATCATGTGATATTTTTGTAGAGCCGGTCCTTACGGACCTGATCCCCTCCGCAATGCCTTATGATACAACCTGTATTGCAGGGCCGGCGTCAGCACCCGGCAAACCCGGGCTCACTGCTCCTGGTCTATGCGGAAGATCGCTATACAGGGAATCCTCCAGTGTTACTGAACAGTCAGGACTCTAGTTCCCGGCTTAGGAGTCCCTGCTCTGACTCCATATATGACTATGTCCATATATGGAGTCAGTTCTATGAACATAAAAAAGGGTATCCCCAAGCATTGTCAATATGCTTGGGGACACCCAGTGTATTTAAGTCTCATTTAACTTCTATTTCTCAAATGTTTTTGCCAGGATTTGAACTCACAACCTTCTACATTAGAGGCAAGGACCTTAACCACTGAGCTATAGAGCTCAATGCTAACCCATGTTAGAAAAACCTAGTAGTTTCTCATGTATAAGGTATACCTATACAGCAGAAGTATAATTTTATATATTTTTTTAGTAATTGGAAAAAAATGTATAACACAGAATAAATGTGTAATTACTAAAAAATATATATTTAAAATCATACTTACAGCAGGTTAAACACATAACTCACAGAAAAAAGATGCACCACATGGATAAGCAACTGACAACACTGGCTAATCCCTCACTCTGGTGTTAAAAGCTGAGAGATTCGCCAATATTTCCAATCAGGAACATATCGGAGCCCCTTTAGGCACCACTACACGGTATCTCAGCATGACATGGGGTCCTACCACTAGACTACCTATGGTGTGTGAACAAGGTCTGAACAGGTATTAAGTAGCCTACAGCCCCATCCCACTCACCTGCACTGCAGGACCAACAATGCAATGGGGAACACATGAGGCCGCAAGCTACACCTACAACAGACCATGTGACACCGGCTTCCAGGTGCAACAGAATGTTTACAAGCCATATGCAATGGCACATTCAATACATATAAAACAAGAATCACAAAAATAAACGTGGCCTAAATGGGTGGGACTGCTCCAGACCCCAAACACTGTGGCGTGTTTCTAACTGGGGGGGCAGTTCCTCCGCATGTGGTTCGCAGCGAACGGCTATCCCCAGCAAAAATTGCATACAATGGAGGACGCCGGCGCGAACCACAACAGGTTACAGCAGGTTAACATGAAGCTCTGTAGCCCAGTGGTTAAAGGGGTTGTCTGGGTTCAGAGCTGAACCCGGACATACCTGCATTTTCACCCAGGCAGCCCCCCTGACAGTTCATGCTCCGATGTAAGACGGCTAGGGCAGCGGTAAAGCACGCCTATCAGAGCCGGTGACGTCACCGAACACACTGCCGGGCGGAATCTTCTGTGTTATTATAGACAAAAGTGCCCAGGTTCTTGACGTTAATGTAGATGGCTGTGAGTTTGAATCCCAGCAGAATCATTACAAAAATAGAGGCTAAATAAAACTTAAATACCTTTTTTAATTTGTGTAACTATTATTTTTTGTTGTGAAAGGTGTCAACCCTAACAGAACCCCTGCTCCTCCGTGACCCCCATAACTTTTTTTTAGTTATGTCTACGGAGATGTGTCGGGGCTCATTTTGGGGTGTGTATGACTTGACCACTTTTTATTCAATTTTCTTGGGAGATAAAGTGGTGAAAAAACAGCAAATCAGCCTTTTTTTATTTTTTTCTATTGCATCCTTCACCTTATGGGCTAACTTTTTAAAAATATTTTAATAGTATGGTGTTTTAGCATGTGACGATGCCCATATTGTTATTCTTGTTTTGTTCATTCTTATTCTGGGGAAAGTGGGGTGATTTTACGTTTTACGTTTTTTAAAAATATTTTAAAAACTTTTTTTTTTTACTTTTTTTTAATTACTTTTCATCAGACTGCAACTTATACAGAATAATGGAAATTGCTCCATTATGCTGTAAAGAAATCACTATATCGCAGTTCAGTGCTGCCACCTAGTGGCCTGAACTGGGATATACTAACAATGAGCCTGGAAGCCGAGTACAGGCTGCGGTGCTTCACCCGATCTCTGCTGGGGGAAGGCGCGTCTGAGCAGGAAGCCCGCGCTTCCATTTTTTTAACACTCTCAGATGCCGTGGTGACATTTGACAAATGCCACAACGGGGCCCGCTGAGATTTATCACCCAAGGGCCCACATGAACCTGGAGCCGGCCCTGCTGTATTGTAATGCATTGTCTGTCAGCCTAAGGGCTGGATCTCACAGGCTTCCGTAGAAGCATCGTGCTGCTTTCTCTGCCATCGGGTCACCATCACTGCAGTGCGGGGACCCGATGGGGAAGCAGAGAGCACCCGTACCCCCGGCGAAGCCTCTGCATGCCACCGTCAGCTTTGACCGTGGCATAAAAGAGGTTAACACGCCGGCATCGGTGTATGCAGCAGGGGCCCGGCTATCAGTGACTGTACGGCGCTGGTCCTTAAGTCACACCCACCAGCGCCGTACATGTACGGCGCGGGTCCTTAAGGGGTTAAGGGCAGTCTCTATCCAGTCTAACACAAGTTGGCTTGTGAGAGATTCCTGAGTGTGTGGATATGCTCCGGTCATGCTCCATTATGCCCCTTTGTATGGTGCTTCTCCCATTTTCTGCTTCCCCCACCCACTTTATACAGCGCTGTGCACCCCCAAGCACTTTGATGTGATGATGTGGAGCCCCCTTGCTGTTCCGGCAGATTCATCAACTCTCCAGACGTCGGGGAGCTTGCTCTATTTTTCAAGGAGGTCTCTCTTTTTTTTTCCTGGGAGGTCTCTCTTTTTTCTTGGGGGACTCTCTTTTTTCTGTGAGACCACTCTTTTTTTTCGGGAGGACTCTCATTTTGTACTGACATATTGGAAAACCATAATGCGTGCCTCCCAAGTGTCCCTCTTTTGGAAGGACACACCCTCTTTTGGAAGGACACACCCTCTTTTTGACCCAATGTCCCTGTTTTTGACCTGGGTAATCAATACATACAGTAAATGTGGATTAATAAATTTACTAAATTGCTCCTTACTGAACCATCTGTCTGGTCTCTACCTGTAGATTGGACCAGAACTTCATTATTTGGTACAATTTGAACCTTAAAATGCCAATAATCCGGTAATTTATCTGCTAATATTTAAATTGTTGTGGAGATGATGTTAATGATGAAGATGCTGGTGATGATGAGGAAGATGATGGTGGTTATGGTAATGATAGTGGAGATGATGGTGGTGATGATGATGGACATGGTATTGGTCCTCTCTGTATCAAACAAACGTGTTCTTACTCTAATGAAATCACTTTGTGTTTCTTCTCAGCATCCAAGACTTTCCAGCAACTTAACTGCAGCCTGTGGACCAAGGTGAGATGTCTTGAAGTCCTGTCCTCGTCCACCATCCTCCTAGTCCTGTCCTCGTCCACCATCCCCCTAGTCCTGTCCTCGTCCACCATCCCCCTAGACCTGTCCTCATCCACCATCCCCCCTAGTCCTGTCCTCGTCCACCATCCCCCTAGTCCTGTCCTCGTCCACCATCCCCCTAGACCTGTCCTCATCCACCATCCCCCCTAGTCCTGTCCTCGTCCACCATCCCCCTAGTCCTGTCCTCGTCCACCGTCCCCCTAGTCCTGTCCTCGTCCACCGTCCCCCTAGTCCTGTCCTGATCCACCATCCCCCTAGTCCTGTCCTTGTCCACCATCCCCCTAGTTCTGTCCTCGTCCACCATCCCCCTAGTCCTGTCCTTGTCCACCATCCCCCTAGTTCTGTCCTCATTCACCATCCCCCTAGTCCTGTCCTCGTCCACCATCCCCCTAGTCCTGTCCTGATCCACCATCCCCCTTGTCCTGTCCTTGTCCACCATCCCCCTAGCCCTGTCCTCATCCACCATCCCCCTAGTCCTGTCCTCATTCACCATCCCCCTAGTCCTGTCCTCATCCACCATCCCCTAGTCCTGTCCTGATCCACCATCCCCCTAGTCCTGTCCTCGTCCACCATCCCCCTAGTCCTGTCCTCGTCCACCATCCCCCTAGCCCTGTCCTCATCCACCATCCCCCTAGCCCTGTCCTCGTCCACCGCCCCCATAGTCCTGTCCTCGCCCACCATCCTCGTAGTCCTGTCCTCACTGTCCTCATCCACCGTCCTCGTAGTCCTGTCCTCGTCCACCGTCCTAGTAGTACTGTCCTGTCCTAGTAGTACTGTCCTCGTCCACCATCCTCCTAGTCCTGTCCTCGTCCACCGCCCTAGTCCTGTCCTCGTCCACCATCCTCCTAGTCCTGTCCTCGTCCACCGCCCCCCTAGTCCTGTCCTTGTCCTCCATCCCCCTAGTCCTGTCCTCGTCCACCATCCCCCTAGTCCTGTCCTCGTCCACCATCCCCCCTAGTCCTGTCCTCGTCCACCATCACCCTAGTCCTGTCCTCGTCCACCATCCCCCCTAGTCCTGTCCTCGTCCACCGCCCCCCTAGACCTGTCCTCATCCACCATCCCCCCTAGTCCTGTCCTCGTCCACCATCCCCCCTAGTCCTGTCCTCGTCCACCATCACCCTAGTCCTGTCCTCGTCCACCATCCCCCTAGTCCTGTCCTCGTCCACCATCCCCCTAGTCCTGTCCTCGTCCACCATCCCCCTAGTCCTGTCCTCGTCCACCATCCCCTAGTCCTGTCCTCGTCCACCATCCCCCTAGTCCTGTCCTCGTCCACCATCCCCCTAGTCCTGTCCTCGTCCACCACCCCCTTAGTCCTGTCCTTGCCCACCATCCCCCTAGCCCTGTCCTCATCCACCATCCCCCTAGTTCTGTCCTCATCCACCATCCTCGTAGCCCTGTCCTCATCCACCGTTCTTATAGTCCTGTCCTCATCCACCATCCCCCTGGTCCTGTCGTCATCCACCATCCTCGTAGCCCTGTCCTCATCCACCGTTCTTATAGTCCTGTCCTCATCCACCATCCTCGTAGCCCTGTCCTCATCCACCACTGTCGTAGTCCTGTCCTCTTATTCCTCATACACCGTCCTCACACTCCTGTCCTCATCCACCACTCTCGTACTCCTGTCCTTATACACTGTCCTCCTTGTTATGTCCTCATACACTGTCCTCATAGTCCTCATACACCGTTCTCACACTCTTGTCCTCGTACACCGTCCTCACACTCCTATCCTCATCCACCACTCTCGTACTCCTGTCCTCGTACACCGTCCTCACACTCCTGTCCTCGTACACCGTCCTCACACTCCTGTCCTCGTACACCGTCCTCACACTCCTGTCCTCGTACACCGTCCTCACACTCCTGTCCTCGTACAGCGGCCTCATACTCCTGTCCTCGTACACCGTCCTCATGCTCCTGTCCTCGTACACCGTCCTCGTACACCGTCCTCACACTCCTGTCCTCGTACACCGTCCTCACACTTCTGTCCTCATCCACCACTCTCGTACTCCTGTCCTCGTACACCGTCCTCATACACCGTTCTCACACTCCTGTCCTCATACACCGTCCTCACACTCCTGTCCTCGTACAGCGGCCTCATACTCCTGTCCTCGTACACTAGCATCAAACTCCTCATACAGTCCTCACAATTCTGCCCTAAAACACCATCCTCACACACCAGCCGCACACTCCTGTCCTCACACACCAGCCGCACACTCCTGTCCTTGTATACTCTTTCTTTTATATTCAATGCCCAGCTCAGAAGAATAAAATAAGGAATAGCCTGGCATGGGATTGTATTCGTATCAAGAGCGCCATGCACAAACCCAGGGGGGGCTGCAGTTCACTTCTGGACTCCACGTGAAACGACACACGGCGGTCACAGACAAGACACAGACAAGGTGACCTTGTCTTGCTGGGTGGCTACACAGACGGGGCAGATGGAATATCCCAGGTGCAAGGCTGAATATTATCTAATGGAGGCCCAGACGGGCGGAAAACCTATGTGGACCCAGGTTATTGTAAAACGTCACTTTTATTTGACATGCACTAAAAGTTAAAGTGTGAGATAAATGCAACTTTAATAAACCAAAAAAATATTCATTAAAAGTAGTCGACACTCCACCTCTGGATAGGGGTGTTATTCAGAGAGAGAGGGTGGGAGATGTGCACAATCCCACCCTATCGCTGCTAGATATAGCGCACTATGATCTCACTGCGTGCAGAGCAGGTCGCTAATAAGGTATATCCGGCACCATTGCCGTATTTTGTGGTGAAGACTTGTGTGCCTTCACACCACTGTCAGAGTAACACGGCCACCATTAGCATGTGTCTAAACTGACACCGAGCCTGAGGGAGGCTAGCCCTGCAAACAGAGGTAGCTGCAGGTAAGTACTGCGGCTCACATCAGTACACTAAAGTGCCGAGCATTTGAACAGAGTCCAACCGGACTGTTAGTGGAGTGAGAGGCCGCATTTAAAAACTAGCACTGCCCCGACATGTTTCACCAGACTTCTGGCTTCTTCAGGGGTAAATGGGCAGCAATGCAGCCAGAAGAAGAAGAAGCCAGAAGTCTGGTGAAACATGTCGGGGGGCAGTGTTAGGCCTCTTTCACACGGCGTCATGTTTGACGCCCGGATAAGAGGCGGGTGCGTTGCAGGAATATGCGCGATTTTTCCGCGCGGTGGCAAACGTTTGTAATGCGTTTTGCACGCACGTGTGAAAAATCGCCATGTTTGGTACCCAGACCCGAAGCCGGACTTCATCACTGAAGTCCGGTTTCGGGTCTTCTGGAGAATTTATTATTTTCCCTTATAACATGGTTATAAGTGGAAATAATAGCATTCTCAATACAGAATGCTTAGTAAAATGAAGAGGAAGGGGTTAAAAATAATAAAAGTTAACTTACCTCAGCCACTTGATGGCGTAGTCGCGATCTGTCTTCTCTTTTCCAGCATCAGCTAAGATCTACAGGACCTGTGATGACGTCACATCACATGGTCCAATCACATGGTCCATCTTACCATAACATGGTTATAAGGGAAAATAATAAAGATCTGGTCCCGTTGCTAAGCAACCATGCAGGAAAATCGCACTGCATCCGCACTTGCTTGCGGATGCTTGTGATTTCCCCGCAGCCCCATTCACTTCTATGGGGCCTGCGTTGCGTGAAAAACGCACAATATAGAACATGCTGCGATTTTCACGCAACGCAGAAGTGATGTGTGAAAATCACCGCTCATGTGCACAGCCCCATAGAAGTGAATGGGTCCGGATTCAGTGCGGGTGCAATGCGTTCACATCACACATTGCAACCGTGCGGAAAACTCACCCATGTGAAAGGGGCCTTAGTTTTTAAATGCGGCCTCTCACTCCACTAAGGCCCCTTTCACACGGCGAGTTTCCGCACGGGTGCAATGCGTGATGTGAACGCATTGCACCCGCACTGAATCCGGACCCATTCATTTCTATGGGGCTGTGCATGACAGTTGATTTTCACGCATCACTTTTGCGATGCGTGAAAATCGCAGCATGCTCTATCTTCTGCGTTTTAACGGAACGCAGGCCCCATAGAAATGAATGGGGCTGCGGGAAAATCGCAAGCATCCGCAAGCAAGTGCGGATGCTTTGCGATGTTCCCGCATGGTTGCTATGCAACCATCGGGATGTGTAACGGTTCTGTATTATTTCACATTATAACATAGTTATAATGTAAAATAATACCCTTGGCCATCTTCCTAATGTTTAAACCGGTGCAGAATGGGTTAAAATAATAAACTAATAATAACTTACCTGTTCCATTTGATCGCTGAAGCCCGGCCTCCTCTCCGTTAGCTTGCTGGTAGGAAAGGACCTGTGATGATGTCACAGCACCACATGGCCCAATCACCTGCTCCATCACTATAGTGATGGAGCATGTGATTGGGCCATGTGTGCTGTGACATCATCACAGGTCCTTTCCTAGTAGCAAGCTAACGAGAGGATGCTGGCTTCGATCAAATGGAACAGGTAGTTATTATTAGTTTATTATTTTAACCCATTCTGCACCGGTTTAAACATTAGGAAGATGACTAGGGTATTATTTTACATTATAACTATGTTATAATGTGAAATAATACCAGCGGGACAATTTCTGACCCAAACATGCACTTCTGTGAAGAAGTGCAGGTTCGGGTCTGGGTACCAAAAGTGCCGATTTTTCTCCCGCGCGTGCAAAACGCATGACAGCGCTTTGCACTCGCAGGGAAAAATCGCGGCGATTCCCGCAACGCACCCGCACTGTTTGACGGAGTGCACCCGCAACGCCCGTGTGAAAGGGGCCTAGCAGTCCGGTTGGACTTTGTTCAAATGCTCGGCACTTTAGTGTACTGATGTGAGCCGCAGTACTTACCTGCAGCTACCTCTGTTTGCAGGGCTAGCCTCCCTCAGGCTCGATGTCAGTTTAGACACATGCTAATGGTGGCCGTGTTACTCTGACAGTGGTGTGAAGGCACACAAGTCTTCACCACAAAATACGGCAAAGGTGCCGGATATACCTTATTAGCGACCTGCTCTGCACGCAGTGAGATCATAGTGCGCTATATCTAGCAGCGATAGGGTGGGATTGTGCACATCTCCCACCCTCTCTCTCTGAATAACACCCCTATCCAGAGGTGGAGCGTCGACTACTTTTAATGAATATTTTTTTGGTTTATTAAAGTTGCATTTATCTCACACTTTAACTTTTAGTGCATGTCAAATAAAAGTGACGTTTTACAATAACCTGGGTCCACATAGGTTCACCGCCCGTCTGGGCCTCTGATAGATAATATTTGTGTTAAATAACCTTACCCAGGCTAGGTCCCATAGATGATTATTTAGGTGCAAGGCTGGAGACAGAATGACCCCCAGGCCCACAGCAGGAATATACAGCACCGAGTGACCACACCAAAACCTTAACCCCACACAAACCGGGAAACAGGGAGAGGACGGGGAGGAAGAGACAGCACACACAGGCTGCCATTGCTACACGTTGCCACTGGCCACAAGCCTACACGTAATCCACCATAGCCAGTGCACCATGGCACAAACGTGAGCAACACGCCACAGTGTAACCGTGACCACCATGTGACAGATGGACGGTTATTTGGTCTTGGGTTGTCCTTTTCAGAAGGGAAGATATTGTGTTGCACTCACCTTCATACACCCTCCTGTTATATCCACGTCATATACTCCCGCCTTCAAACACCCTTCTAGTATATCCACATCATATACTACTGCCCTCATACACCCTCCTGTTATATCCACGTCATATACTACTGCCCTCATACACCCTCCTGTTATATCCACGTCATATACTACTGCCCTCATACACCCTCCTGTTATATCCACGTCATATACTACTGCCCTCATACACCCTCCTGTTATATCCACGTCATATACTACTGCCCTCATACACCCTCCTGTTATATCCACGTCATATACACCCGCCCTCATACACCCTCCTGTTATATCCACGTCATATACTCCCGCCCTCATACACCCTCCTGTTATATCCACGTCATATACTCCCGCCCTCATACACCCTCCTGTTATATCCACGTCATATACTACTGCCCTCATACACCCTCCTGTTATATCCACGTCATATACTCCCGCCCTCATACACCCTCCTGTTATATCCACGTCATATACTACTGCCCTCATACACCCTCCTGTTATATCCACGTCATATACTCCCGCCCTCATACACCCTCCTGTTATATCCACGTCATATACTCCCACCCTCATACACCCTCCTGTTATATCCACGTCATATACTCCCGCCCTCAGAGAAAAGCCCTTAGATGATAACGGCTCCTCGCAGCTGGAGGAAGCATGCAGGTCCAATAAATAAAGGGAGATTTCCACCTCACGTGGCGGTTCTTGGCGCCAGGCAGTAGGCTTTCACCCAGCAGTCATCCTCCTGAGAATGAGGGCACCTTCTGGGGCACCTCTTCTGGGGCACACCTTCTGGGGCACACCTTCTGGGGCACCTCTTCTGGGGCACCTCTTCTAGGGCACACCTTCTGGGGCACCTCTTCTGTGGCACACCTTCTGGGGCACCTCTTCTAGGGCACCTCTTCTGGGGCACCTCTTCTGTGGCACACCTTCTGGGGCACCTCTTCTGGGGCACACCTTCTGGGCCACCTCTTCTAGGGCACCTTTTCTGGGGCACCTCTTCTGTGGCACACCTTCTGGGGCACACCTTCTGGGGCACCTCTTCTGAGGCACACCTTCTGGGGCACCTCTTCTGGGGCACACCTTCTGGGGCACCTCTTCTGGGGCACACCTTCTGGGGCACCTCTTCTGGGGCACACCTTCTGGGGCACCTCTTCTGGGGCACACCTTCTGGGGCACCTCTTCTGGGGCACACCTTCTGGGGCACCTCTTCTGGGGCACACCTTCTGAGGCACCCCTTCTGGGGCACCTCTTCTGGGGCACCTCTTCTAGGGCACACCTTCTGGGGCACCTCTTCTGGGGCACCTCTTCTGGGGCACCTCTTCTAGGGCACACCTTCTGGGGCACCTCTTCTAGGGCACACCTTCTGGGGCACCCCTTCTGGGGCACCTCTTCTGGGGCACCTCTTCTGGGGCACACCTTCTGAGGCACCTCTTCTGGGGCACACCTTCTGGGGCACACCTTCTGAGGCACCCCTTCTGGGGCACCTCTTCTAGGGCACACCTTCTGGGGCACCTCTTCTAGGGCACACCTTCTGGGGCACCCCTTCTGGGGCACCTCTTCTGGGGCACCTCTTCTAGGGCACACCTTCTGGGGCACCCCTTCTGGGGCACCTCTTCTAGGGCACACCTTCTGGGGCACCTCTTCTGGGGCACCTCTTCGGGGCACCTCTTCTAGGGCACACCTTCTGGGGCACCTCTTCTAGGGCAGCACCCCGGCAGCTCTACCCTTCAAGTCCATCTTTAACACAACTCTACCAGGTGAGCCTCCAGCTGGCGACCAAGTTCTTATGCTAATCAGCTGAGGTGTACTTACCCTAGGTTGTGCCTCTCTTCTCGGTTCCTCACACTGTGGACACTTACCTATCCTTTGGAATCTGTTAGATAAGTGACATTTCTCTATCTCTCCCCATCTAGGTCGGTGAAGGATCACTGGGCGGATCTGATGGAGCTGGAGGTACAGGACCCGTCATTTCTCGGTCATGTCCTTTTGAGACAGGGTTTACACCAGATGTGTCTTTTGGCCTTGGCTTCAGACTTCCTGAGATAAGCGGCGCCTGATGAGCAGCTCTCATGGTTATCTGGAGCCAAGAGGAAAGACCATGAAGCGGCCATGTCCAGCAGGTCGTGTGACAGGCAGCAGAACAGCGAATCCCTCCCGATTCTCCTGAGACACAAGGTGGACAAGCCCCCCGCCTCCTTAGGCCCCCTACAGATGTGGCTCCCCTGGTTATGTCTCAATAATACAGATATCCGGCTTATTAGAGTCAGCTGAGCGTCCAGGTGATTGTTAGCTCTTGTGGTTTCTGCTCTTTTCCAGGATTATCGGAGAGAATTCATCAGTGAATGGAGGAAGTGGAGTCTGGACGTGGTCCTCTGCCCAATGTTGGGTCCAGCCTTCAACACAGGCTATCCGGGACAGTTTCTTGGTAATTCTATGGTTGATGCCTCAGTAGGGTGTAAATATGTTTGTCTGCTGCCCCCCTGATGCAGATAGACACATTATCGGGAGGACTTGGTTGACCTCTGTCTTGCCCCCAGCCCCGATCTCCTACACCATGCTCTACAACATTCTGCATTTTCCGGCTGGAGTCGTCCCTGTTGGTTCCGTCACCGCAGAAGATGAAGAGAAGCTGAAGCTTTACAGAGGCTACAGCAACGACCCCTGGGACAAGCTCTTCAAGAAAGTGAGTATAATGGCAGCAGGGAGGATGGGAGTAGTCTTCCTAGGACACAGTACATCTCTATATATAATGGGTAATGCTGCTGACTCTCGGTATGTGCTGTCTCTGCAGGCTGTCAAAGATGGGGTGGGTCTGCCCCTGTCCGTCCAGTGTGCCGCGCTCCCCTATCAAGACGAGCTCTGCCTGCGCCTCATGAAGGAAATTGAGACCCTCAGCAGTCGCCATCACTAGAGGGGGACGCGGACACCTGCTGAAGGATGAAAGGGTCCAAACCATAGAGAATCGGCAGACCTCCAATATGTCAGGTGGTGGGAGAAGGGTCGGCTTCTCCTTCCCAGTCTGTCTGTGGTGGGGGTAATATACCAGGGTGATATGTAACAGGCGGTGGGGGTAATATACCGGGGTGATATATAACAGGCGGTGGGGGTAATAAACAGAGTGGTGGGGGTAATATACTGGGGTGATATATAACAGGCGGTGGGGGTAATATACCAGGGTGATATGTAACAGGCGGTGGGGGTAATATACCAGGGTGATATATAACAGGCGGTGGGGCTAATATACCGGGGTGATATATAACAGGCGGTGGGGCTAATATACCGGGGTGATATATAACAGGCGGTGGGGGTAATATACCGGGGTGATATGTAACAGGCGGTTGGGGTAATATACCGGGGTGATATATAACAGGCAGGGGGGGGGGAGTAATATACCGGGGTGATATATAACAGGCGGTGGGGGTAATATACCGGGGTGATATATAACAGGCGGTGGGGCTAATATACCGGGGTGATATATAACAGGCAGGGGGAGTAATATACCGGGGTGATATATAACAGGCGGTGGGGGTAATATACCAGGGTGATATATAACAGGCGGTGGGGGTAATAAACAGAGTGGTGGGGGTAATATATCAGGCGGTGGGGGTAATATACCAGGGTGATATAGAACAGGCGGTGGGGGTAATATACTGGGGTGATATATAACAGGCGGGAGGTAATATACCGGGTGATATACCAGGGTGATATATAACAGGCGGTGGGGGTAATATACTGGGGTGATATATAACAGGCGGTGGGGGTAATATACCGGGGTGATCTATAACAGGCGGTGGGGGTAATATACTGGGGTGATATATAACAGGCGGGGGGGGGAGGGGGGGGTAATATACCGGGGTGATATACCAGGGTGATATATAACAGGCGGTGGGGGTAATAAACAGAGTGGTGGGGGTAATATACCAGGCGGTGGGGGTAATATACCGGGGTGATATAGAACAGGAGGTGGGGGTTATATACCGGGGTGATATATAAACAGGCAGTGGGGGTAATATACCGGGGTGATATAGAACAGGCGGTGGGGGTAATATACCAGGGTGATATATAACAGGCGGTGGGGGTAATAAACAGGCGGTGGGGGTAATATACCAGGGTGATATATAACAGGCGGTGGGGGTAATAAACAGGCGGTGGGGGTAATATACCAGGGTGATATATAACATGCGGTGGCGGTAATAAACAGAGTGGTGGGGGTAATATACCAGGCGGTAGGAGTAATATACGGGGGTGATATATAACAGGCGTGGGGGTAATAAATAGAGTGGTGGGGGTAACATACCGGGGTGATATACTACAGGCGGGGTAATAAAAGAGAGGAAGATAATGGACGTAGAAGGATTTTGGCCAAGAACGATCCTAACTGCTACCATCGCCGAATCCTCTGCTCTCACCTATCACTTATATGATCATCTTGTTATGGCACAGGCATAAAATAAACTTCTTATGACATCATCAGCAATATTATGACATCATTCTTCTTGACACCTATCATCCTCCTGGGAGAGGGTGCCATCTAGTGGCTGAGCATGTACATCACATCCACATTGGTGCCTCCTTGAGACGATGAGATTAAAGTGAACCTTGGAACAGAGGACACTTTCATGGCGCCCTCCTTTTCATCTTTTCGGCTGCCACCCGAGATGGGCGCACAGCTTCTCAGACTACCTGATAGCATCTCCTGCTGCCCTCGGTTAGGGTTATCATTGGGCACATGGACACAAATAGCCCAGGCCCGCCCCAGGGACAAAACAGTCAGCAAGGAACAGAGGCTGCAAAGAGAAACTCTGATGCCTAAAGCCTCCCCAGGAGTGATTACCAGTATCTGATCGGTGGGGTCCAACACTTGGGACCCCTACAGATCAGCTGTTTGAGAAGACACGAGAGCTCGCAGTAGGGCCGCAGCCCTCGCTTAGCTTTCCTTAGACCAGTGGTCTAGGAGCAGCTCAGCCCCATAGAACTGAATGGCTGAACACAATACCAAGCATGGCCACTATAGAGCGCGCGGCGCCGTGCTTGGTGAGCACATAGAAGGCTGCAGCAGTACCTTCTCAAACAACTAATCAGCGGGTGTCGGACCCCCACCGATCAGATACTGAAGATCTATCCAGAATTGAAGAACCCCTTCAACTTTCATTTGTGTGAGGATGACAAGGCCTTGTGCCTACAATGACATACACAGAAAAGTGACAATAAATCTCAGAAGGCTTTACTCTGTTCGAACTAAACTGTGACCAGTAATGTCCCAACTCCCAGTAATAGAAAATGAAACTCATGAGTAAAGGTAGAGAAAACTCCAAAACTACAACTCATAGGACAGAGATATACAATATGGGTCTGGAGGAGGGCAGAGGCGTCTGGAGGAGGACAGAGGGGTTTGGAGGGGGACAAAGGAGTCTGGAGGACAGAGGGGTCTGGAGGAGAACAGAGGGGTCTGGAGGAGAACAGAGGGGTCTGGAGGAGAACAGAGGGGTCTGGAGGAGAACAGAGGGGTCTGGAGGAGAACAGAGGGGTCTGGAGGAGAACAGAGGGGTCTGGAGGAGAACAGAGGGGTCTGGAGGAGAACAGAGGGGTCTGGAGGGGGACAGAGGGGTCTGGAGGGGGACAGAGGGGTCTGGAGGAGGACAGAGGGGTCTGGAGGAGGACAGAGGGGTCTGGAGAAGAACAGAGGGCCTGGAGAGGGACAGAGGAGTGTGGAGGAGAACAGAGGGATCTGGAGGACAGAGGAGTGTGAAGGAGGACAGAGTCGTCTGGAGGAGGACAGAGGGGTCTGGAGGGGGACAGAGGGGTCTGGAGGGGGACAGAGGGGTCTGGAGGAGGACAGAGGGGTCTGGAGGAGGACAGAGGGGTCTGGAGGGGGACAGAGGAGTCTGGAGGAGGACAGAGGGGTCTGGAGGGAGGACAGAGGGGTCTGGAGGAGGACAGAGGGGTCTGGAGGAGGACAGAGGGGTCTGGAGGAGGACAGAGGGGTCTGGAGGAGGACAGAGGGGTCTGGAGGAGGACAGAGTGGTCTGGAGGAGGACAGAGTGGTCTGGAGGGGGACAGAGGGGTCTGGAGGGGGACAGAGGGGTCTGGAGGGAGACAGAGGGGGTCTGGAGGAGATTATAGGGGTCTGGATGAAGACAGAAAGATTTGGAGGGGGACAGAGGGGTCTGGAGGGAGGACAGAGGGGTCTGGAGGGAGACAGAGGGGGTCTGGAGGAGGACAGAGAGGTCTGGAGGGAGACAGAGGGGGTCTGGAGGAGGACAGAGGGGTGTGGAGGACAGAGGGTCTGAGGGAGAGGACAGAGGGGTCTGGAGGGAGGACAGAGGGTTCTGGAGGAGAACAGAGGGATCTGGAGGAGGACAGAGGGGCCTAGAGGAGGACAGAGGGGTCTGGAGGGGGACAGAGGAGTGTGTAGGAGAACAGAGGGATGTGGAGGACAGAGGAGTGTGGAGGAGGACAGAGGGGTCTGGAGGGGTCTGGAGGAAGACGGAGGTGTCTGGAGGAGGACAGAGGAATCTGGAGGGGGACAGAGGGGTCTGGAGGAAGACAGAGGGGTCTGGAGGGGGACAGAGGGGTCTGGAGGGGGACAGAGGGGTCTGGAGAAGAACAGAGGGGTCTGGAGGGGGTAGGAGGGGTCTGGAGGGGGAAAGAGGGGTCTCGAGGAAGACATAGGGGTCTGGAGGAGAACAGAGGGGTCTGGAGGGGGACAGAGGAGTGTGGAGGAGAACGGAGGGATCTGGAGGACAGAGGAGTGTGAAGGAGGACAGAGTCGTCTGGAGGAGGACAGAGGGGTCTGGAGGAGGACAGTGGGGTCTGGAGGAGGACAGTGGGGTCTGGAGGAGGACAGAGGGGTCTGGAGGAGAACAGAGGGGTCTGGAGGGGGACAAAGGAGTATGGAGGAGAACAGAGGGATCTGGAAGACAGAGGGGTCTGGAGGGAGGACAGAGGCGTCTGGAGGGAGGACAGAGGGGTCTGGAGGGAGGACAGAGGGGTCTGGAGGGAGGACAGAGGGATCTGGAGGAGGACAGAGGGGTCTGGAGGGGAACAGAGGGGTCTGGAGGAAGACAGAGGTGTCTGGAGGAGGACAGAGGAATCTGGAGGGGGACAGAGGGGTCTGGAGGAAGACAGAGGGGTCTGGAGGGGGACAGAGGGGTCTGGAGGAGGACAGAGGGGTCTGGAGGGGGACAGAGGGGTCTGGAAGGGAACAGACGGGTCTGGAGGAAGACAGAGGGGTCTGGAGGGAGGACAGAGGGGTCTGGAGGGGGACAGAGGTATCTGGAGGGGGACAGAGGGATCTGGAGGGGGACAGAGGGATCTGGAGGGGGACAGAGGGGTCTGGAGGAGGACAGAGGGGTCTGGAGGAGGACAGAGGGGCCTGGAGGAGGACAGAGGGGTCTGGAGGGGGACAGAGGAGTGTGTAGGAGAACAGAGGGATGTGGAGGACAGAGGAGTGTGGAGGAGGACAGAGGGGTCTGGAGGGGTCTGGAGGAAGACGGAGGTGTCTGGAGGAGGACAGAGGAGTGTGGAGGGAGGACAGAGGGGTCTGGAGGAAGACAGAGGGGTCTGGAGGGGGACAGAGGGGTCTGGAGGGGGACAGAGGGGTCTGGAGGGTGACAGAGGGGTCTGGAGGAGGACAGAGGGGTCTGGAGGAGGACAGAGGGGTCTGGAGGAGGACAGAGGGGTCTGGAGGGGAACAGAGGGGTCTGGAGGAAGACAGAGGTGTCTGGAGGAGGACAGAGGAATCTGGAGGGGGACAGAGGGGTCTGGAGGAAGACAGAGGGGTCTGGAGGGGGACAGAGGGGTCTGGAGGGGGACAGAGGGGTCTGGAGGGGGACAGAGGGGTCTGGAGGGGGACAGAGGGGTCTGGAGGAGGACAGAGGAGTGTGGAGGGAGGACAGAGGGGTCTGGAGGAGGACAGAGGGGTCTGGAGAAGGACAGAGGGGTCTGGAGGGAGACAGAGGGGTCTGGAGGAGGACAGAGGGGTCTGGAGGAGGACAGAGGGGTCTAGAGGAGGACAGAGGGGTCTAGAGGAGGACAGAGGGGCCTGGAGGGAGGACAGAGGGGTCTGGAGGAGAACAGAGGGGTCTGCAGGAGGACAGAGGGGTCTGGAATAGAACAGAAGGGTCTGGAGGAGGACAGAGGGGTCTGGAGGGGGACAGAGGGGTCTGGAGGGGGACAGAGGGGTCTGGAGGGGGACAGAGGGGTCTGGAGGGGGACAGAGGAGTGTGGAGGAGAACAGAGGGATCTGGAGGACAGAGGAGTATGGAGGAGGACAGAGTCGTCTGGAGGAGGACAGAGGGGTCTTGAGGAGGACAGAGGGTGTAGCGGACTGGACCCTGTACCAGAGTCTGCCCCAGTTTCCTGGAAGGGACTGCTTGCTCGCCTCCTGCCCTGCGACTATGGCCCCATGTATGCTTGTCCTGTTTGAGCGGTGATACCCCAGATAGCTCTGCTATGGAGCCCATTCGTATAATGAAAGACTATGGGAAAGACTTTAGCTCCATGGCAATTGAACTGGATGTGTGTGGTCTGAGCGCCATTCAATAATGTGCGCTCAGACCTAAGCTATCAGGGGATATGTTGCATGTATATGTTTTATGTAGTAATTGTAACATTGTGTAATTTTATGTCCGTTTGCAACCATGTGCTCAATGGAGTCTGCCTCTATCCCTGGATATAATTGGATTATTTTCCCCAATTGTCTCCAGGACAGAAGACATTGTGTATTCTCCTGCCTGTGATGATTACATTAAGCTGTGTAGGGTAATTGTATCACAGGCAGAGGGGAGGGATATGCTGGGTGTGTCCCTATTGTCCCATTGTGTGTGATTGGCTGCTGTATCCCCTGTGTCTCAGTCTTCCTTCTGGTCCCCTAGGGGAGTGTCCACCAGGTGGGAGACCTGCATAAATACCGGGCAGGTAGCCCTCAATAAAAGTGAGTTCCTGTTTAACCCTCAAAGTGAAGTGTCGTCTCATTATTGGGGGAGGATTTATTGCATGCTGTTCCAGTTTGACTGCTAGGAGTGCAAACCTATTCGTATGGTTCCTATTCAACTGTCTACAGCATCCAGAGGCTTGAGAGGATTCGTATGCTTCTCAGGTTCGGTGATTGAGGTGTCTGCTAGAGTGCTTGGAGTCCTCAGGAAACGCTTAGGAGCATCCTTTAACGGAGGTACCCAGTCGGGTGCCAGGCGATCCGCTACATTGGTGGCAAGCGGTGGGATGGCGTCGTCGTGCGAGGTAAAGCAGCTCAGAGACACCGTTCGTGGATTTACAAATTGAGGGCGACGCTAGGGTTCATACAGCGTCCCTATCTACAGAAAGATTTGGGAAAATGGGGTTCGTGGACCCCTGGGCAGCACACACCTGAGAAAGAGAGTGAATTGGAATGGAGAGATAATGCCCGGAAAGAATTATGGTACGATGCCCTGGAGGAAGTCCAGTATCAACGGCAACAGCGCCTTCCTGGTGTCGCATACCAGTTGGAGGAGCAAATGGCCTGGCGGATGCCGCTTCTGGGAGACCAACCCGGAGGGCAGCAGGTAAGACAACTTGAGTACCTCGTGGAAAGGGAACTGAGCCTGGACGCCTCATACCGGGCACTGTGGTGGTGCACTGTCCAGCCAGAGACGTGGAGGGCAGAGGGCATCCAGCCAGAGGGGAGAACTACACGAGCCCTGGCCTGTTGTGGAAAGCCTTAGCGGAGGACGTCGACTTCGGCAGTCCAGCAGAGTCACGGTACTGGGCTATCTATCATTACCGAAGTGAGATGCTACGGGGCCCGAGATCTATTGGACTGGGAGAAGATCTCCGCCGTTTCGTTGCCATGGAACGAGAGCTGGAGATGGACTATGTGGAACTACTCAACTCATGTCAGCCACAAAGCATGGACGCAGAACAGGAAAACTGGGTGGCGGACCCAGACCTGCCAGCCTACAGCTGGGAAAACGTGGCAGAGGTACCCCCTGCTTCACTACCAACTGCAGAAGTAGTGGACCTCATAGACTGGTCCTGGAGAGACCAGATGGCAGGTGGAGATGGGACCGAGATCTCTCTACCGGCCCTACAGGGATGCTGGGCAGTCGGCCCAGATCCCCAGCGACAGTGTGTATCCCAGGGAGCTGAAGGTGCCGTCCTTGCTCCCCAGCGGAAGTGGGTGTTACATGGAGCTGAAGGTGCCGTCCTTGCTCCCCAGCGGCAGTCTACAGTACAGGGAGAGGAGCTTGTTACCCCCTCTGCCCAGCAGCAGTCTACTGTTCACGGAGAGGAGCTGGTTACCCCTCTCCCCAGCAGAAGCATAACCCACCAAGGGGAGACACTAAGCCCCTCACCAGCGCAGATGGGACCGCGGTCTCTGCGCCCAAGCTACAGGGAGTACGGAGGGTCAGCCCTGCTCCCCAGCGGCAGAATATTTTACCAGGAGGGAGAGTCTTGTCTCTCCTCCCCAGCAGCAGCCTAGCCCACCAAGGGGAGACAGTAAACCCCACAACAGTGCAGATGGGACCATAATCTCTGCACCTGCACCACTGGAGATATGGACAGTCTGTCCTGGTCCCCAACAACAGGACAAGGTATTGGAAGAGAAGGCGGTTTGTTTTCCCATAATACAAGAGAGGACGTCGCAGGGAGAGGAGCCTGTTACCCCTTCTCCCCAGCAACCGCTTTATCCAACCAGGAGAGAGACACCCTGGTTACTTTTTTCCCAGACTATGGATTTCCCACTGGATACATGTGGCAGGAGAACACCAGGACAGCTACACCGGGTAAGAAAGGCCGACCGCCTATCAGAGCCCCAGACCGATTGGAGGTCTGGAGTCTGGATAGTCTCTTTGGTAAAGGGGGGAAATGTAGCGGACTGGACCCTGTACCAGAGTCTGCCCCAGTTTCCTGGAAGGGACTGCTTGCTCGCCTCCTGCCCTGCGACTATGGCCCCATGTATGCTTGTCCTGTTTGAGCGGTGATACCCCAGATAGCTCTGCTATGGAGCCCATTCGTATAATGAAAGACTATGGGAAAGACTTTAGCTCCATGGCAATTGAACTGGACATGTGTGGTCTGAGCGCCATTCAATAATGTGCGCTCAGACCTAAGCTATCTGGGGATATGTTGCATGTATATGTTTTATGTAGTAATTGTAACATTGTGTAATTTTATGTCCGTTTGCAACCATGTGCTCAATGGAGTCTGCCTCTATCCTTGGATATAATTGGATTATTTTCCTCAATTGTCTCCAGGACAGAAGACATTGTGTATTCTCCTGCCTGTGGGAGGGATATGCTGGGTGTGGTTGTCCCTATTGTCCCATTGTGTGTGATTGGCTGCTGTATCCCGTGTCGCAGTCTTCCTTCTGGTCCCCTAGGGGAGTGTCCACCAGATGGGAGACCTGCATAAATACCGGGCAGGTAGCCCTCAATAAAGTTAGAGTTCCTGCTTGACCCTCAAAACGAAGTTTCGTCTCGTTATTGGGGGGGATTTATTGTCTGCTGTTCCGGTTTGACTGCTAGGAGTGTAAACCTCTTCGTATGGTTTTTCCTATTCGGCTGTTTACCGCATTCATAGGCTTCTCCGATTTGGTGGTTGTGGTGTCGGCTAGAGCGCTTGGAATCCTCAAGAAGCGCTAGGAGCATCTTTCAACGGAGGTACCCAGTCGGGGTGGCCGTCGATCTGTTACAGAGGGGTCTGGAGGAGGACAGAGAGGTCTGGAGGGGGACAGAGGAGTGTGGAGGATAACAATGGGATCTGGAGGACAGAGGAGTGTGGAGGAGAACAGAGGGGTCTGGAGGGGAACAGAGGGGTCTGGAGGGGGACAGAGGGGTCTGGAGGGGGACAGAGGGGTCTGGAGGAGGACAGAGGGGTCTGGAGGAGAACAGAGGGGTCTGGAGGGGAAAAGAGGGGTCTGGAGGGGAAAAGAGGGGTCTAGAGGGGAAAAGAGGGGTCTGGAGGAAGACAGAGGAGTGTGGAGGAGAACAATGGGATCTGGAGGACAGAGGAGTGTGTAGGAGAACAGAGGGGTCTGGAGGGGAACAGAGGGGTCTGGAGGGGGACAGAGGGGTCTGGAGGGGGACAGAGGGGTCTGGAGGAGGACAGAGGGGTCTGGAGGAGGACAGAGGGGTCTGGAGGAGAACAGAGGGGTCTGGAGGGGAAAAGAGGGGTCTGGAGGGGAAAAGAGGGGTCTGGAGGGGAAAAGAGGGGTCTGGAGGAAGACAGAGGGGTCTGGAGGAGGACAGAGGGATCTGGAGGGGGACAGAGGGGTCTGGAGGAGGACAGAGGGGTCTGGAGGGGGACAGAGGGGTCTGGAGGGGGACAGAGGGGTCTGGAGGGGGACAGAGGGGTCTGGAGGGGGACAGAGGGGTCTGGAGGGGAACAGAGGGGTCTGGAGGGGAACAGAGGGGTCTGGAGGGGGACAGAGGGGTCTGGAGGGGGACATAGGGGTCTGGAGGAGGACAGAGGGGTCTGGAGGAGGACAGAGGGGTCTAGAGGAGGACAGAGGGGCCTGGAGGGAGGACAGAGGGGCCTGGAGGGAGGACAGAGGGGCCTGGAGGAGAACAGAGGGGTCTGGAGGAGAACAGAAGGGTCTGGAGGAGAACAGAAGGGTCTGGAGGAGGACAGAGGGGTCTGGAGGGGCACAGAGGGGTCTGGAGGAGGACAGAGGGGTCTGGAGGAGGACAGAGGGGTCTGAAGGAGGACAGAGGGTCCTGGAGGGAGAACAGAGGGGTCTGCAGGAGCACAGAGGGGTCTGCAGGAGCACAGAGGGGTCTGGAGGAGAACAGAAGGGTCTGGAGGAGGACAGAAGGGTCTGGAGGACAGAGGAGTGTGGAGGAGGATAGAGGAGTGTGGGGGAGGACAGAGGGGTCTGGAGCACAGAGGAGTGTGGAGGAGGACAGAGGAGTCTGGAGGAGGACAGAGGGGTCTGGAGAAGGAAAGAGGAGTCTGGAGGAGGACAGAGGGGTCTGCAGGAGGGGACAGAGGGGTCTGGAGGAAGACAGAGGGGTCTGGAGGAGGACAGAGGGGTCTGGAGGACAGAGGAGTGTGGAGGAGGACAGAGGGGTCTGGAGGACAGAGGAGTGTGGAGGAGGACAGAGGGGTCTGGAGGACAAAGGAGTCAGGAGTAGAGTTGAGTGAACCCGAATTGTATAGTTCGGGTTCTTACCGAATTTTGGGGTGTTCGGGACCCGGACCCGAACATTTTCAAAAAAGTTCGGGTTCGGGTTCGTTGTTCGGCGATTTCTTCCCGCTTTCTGAAGGGCTGCACAGCAGCCAATCAGCTTGCGTTTTACTTCTTGCCCTAAGAGCCCGTCACAGCCATGCCTACTAATGGCATGGCTGTGATTGGCCAAGTGCAGCATGTGACCCAGCCTCTATTTAAGCTGGAGTCACGTAGCGCCGCACGTCACACTGCTCTGATTAGTGTAGGGAGAGGACGCAGCTTCTGTCAGGGCGAGATAGGCAGGGAAAAGTCAGCAACAGCACCTAATGAACGGATCGATCTACAGCTGAGAATCATTGAACTTCAGCTAGTTACTTGCTCGCTGGTTTTTAGGCTGCACAGAGCGTTTTTCTGTCACTTATTTTCTGGGTTGATCGGCGGCCATTTTGTGACTTGTGGTGCGCCAGAAGAAGCTGCCACCAAGTCCATCAATCCATCAATACTAGTTTTTTTTTTGCTATATCCTACATCAGGGGCTTGGCTGTGCTAATTGTCACCCCTAGAAACTCAGGATAGCAATTTCTATATTTTATTAAGGGGTTAAATACAATTGCCCAAATACCAATCCCCTAAATCTGGTGTTCCAGCTTTGGCTAGCCAAGTATAATACTGTCTGCTGTCTGGCAAAGGATAGATTATTTTCTGGGGTTAAATTCAATTGCCAAAATAGCAATACCCTGAATCTGGTGTCCCAGCTGTTGCAGGCCAAGTGTAAATCTGTCCGTTAAAGGGTATATTACACTCGGCATGCATCTCCAAGTGTATTTCTTTCCATTTAAGAGTATATTACACAAAGTGTTAAAATACAATTGCTGAAGGCATAATCCTACATATTTTTTCTCAAGCTACTGTGCATCTCCAAGTGTAAATCTGTCTGTAAAAGGATACCTTTCATCCAGGGCCTAAATACTAGCCCTAAAAGAGATATTCCCCTAAATCAGTGGTTACTGCTGTGCCCGGATTAGTGTAATACGCTACATAAACAAATAGGCAGATAGTGTTAGGTGCCTGTAAATAAAGGCCTGAATTTTAAATCAATACATTGGGCCAAATATTTTTTTCATACAGCGCCCCATACCTCTTACATCCAGGGTCATACAGCGCCTCATACCTCTTACATCCAGGATAATACAGTGCCCCATACCTCTTACATCCAGGGTAATACAGCGCCTCATACCTCTTACATCCAGGGTCATACAGCGCCCCATACCTCTTACATCCAGGGTAATACAGCACCCCATACTTCTTACATCCAGTGTAATACAGCGCCCCATACCTCTTACATCCAGGGTCATACAGCGCCCCAAACCTCCTACATCAAGGGTAATACAGCGCCTCATACCTCTTACATCCAGGGTAATACAGCGCCCCCTACCTCTTACATCCAGGGTAATACAGCGCCCCATACCTCTTACATCCAGGGTCATACAGCGCCTCATACCTCTTACATCCAGGATAATACAGTGCCCCATACCTCTTACATCCAGGGTAATACAGCGCCTCATACCTCTTACATCCAGGGTCATACAGCGCCTCATACCTCTTACATCCAGGGTCATACAGCGCCTCATACCTCTTACATCCAGGGTAATACAGCGCCTCATACCTCTTACATCCAGGGTAATACAGCGCCCCATACCTCTTACATCCAGGGTAATACAGTGCCCCATACCTCTTACATCCAGGGTAATACAGCGCCCCATACCTCTTACATCCAGAGTAATACAGCGCCCAATACCTCTTACATCCAGAGTAATACAGCGCCCCATACCTCTTACATCCAGGGTAATACAGTGCCCCATACCTCTTACATCCAGGGTAATACAGTGCCTCATACCTCTTACATCCAGGGTAATACAGTGCCCCATACCTCTTACATCCAGGGTAATACAGTGCCTCATACCTCTTACATACAGGGTAATACAGCACCCCATACCTCTTACATCCAGGGTAATACAGCGCCCCATACCTCTTACATCCAGAGTAATACAGCGCCCCATACCTCTTACATCCAGGGTAAAACAGCGGCCCATACCTCTTACATCCAGGATCATACAGCGCCCCGTACCTCTTACATCCAGGGTAATACAGCGCCACATACCTCTTACACCCAGGGTAATACAGTGCCTCCTACCTCTTACATCCAGGGTAATACAGCGCCTCATACCTCTTACATCCAGGGTCATACAGAGTCCCATACCTCTTACATCCAGGGTAGTACAGCACCTCATACCTCTTACATCCAGGGTAATACAGCGCCCCATACCTCTTACATCCAGAGTAATACAGCGCCCCATACCTCTTACATCCAGGGTCATACAGCGCCCCATACCTCTTACATCCAGGGTAATACAGTGCCTCATACCTCTTACATCCAGGGTAATACAGTGCCTCCTACCTCTTACATCCAGGGTAAAACAGCGGCCCATACCTCTTACATCCAGGATCATACAGCGCCTCATACCTCTTACATCCAGGGTCATACAGCGCCCCACATACCTCTTACACCCAGGGTAATACAGTGCCTCCTACCTCTTACATCCAGGGTAATACAGCGCCCCATACCTCTTACATCCAGGGTAATACAGCGCCCCATACCTCTTACACCCAGGGTAATACAGTGCCTCCTACCTCTTACATCCAGGGTAATACAGCGCCCCATACCTCTTACATACAGGGTAATACAGTGCCTCATACCTCTTACATCCAGGGTAATACAGCGCCCCATACCTCTTACATCCAGGGTAATACAGCGCCCCATACCTCTTACATCCAGGGTAATACAGCGCCCCCTACCTCTTACATCCAGGGTAATACAACGCCCCATACCTCTTACATCCAGGGTCATACAGCGCCTCATACCTCTTACATCCAGGGTCATACAGAGCCCCATACCTCTTACATCCAGGGTCATACAGCGCCCCATACCTCTTACATCCAGGGTAATACAGCGCCTCATACCTCTTACATCCAGGGTAATACAGCGCTTCATATCTCTTACATCCAGGGTAATACAGCGCCCCATACCTCTTACATCCAGGGTAATACAGCGCCCCATACCTCTTACATCCAGGGTAATACAGTGCCCCATACCTCTTACATCCAGGATCATACAGCGCCTCATACCTCTTACATCCAGGGTAATACAGCGCCCCATACCTCTTACATCCAGGGTAATACAGCGCCCCATACCTCTTACATCCAGGGTCATACAGCGCCCCATACCTCTTACATCCAGGGTAATACAGCGCCCCATACCTCTTACATCCAGGGTAATACAGCGCGCCATACCTCTTACATCCAGGGTAATACAGCGCCCCATACCTCTTACATCCAGGGTAATACAGCGCGCCATACCTCTTACATCCAGGGTAATACAGCGCCCCATACCTCTTACATCCAGGGTAATACAGCGCCCCATACCTCTTACATCCAGGGTAATACAGCACCCAATACCTCTTACATCCAGGGTAATACAGTGCCTCATACCTCTTACATCCAGGGTAATACAGTGCCTCCTACCTCTTACATCCAGGGTCATACAGCGCCCCATACCTCTTACATCCAGCGTAATACAGCGCCCCATACCTCTTACATCCAGGGTAATACAGCGCCCCATACCTCTTACATCCAGGGTAATACAGCGCCTCATACCTCTTACATCCAGGGTAATACAGCGCCCCCTACCTCTTACATCCAGGGTAATACAGCGCCCAATACCTCTTACATCCAGGGTAATACAGCGCCCCATACCTCTTACATCCAGGGTAATACAGCGCCCCATACCTCTTACATCCAGGGTAATACAGCGCCCCATACCTCTTACATCCAGGGTAATACAGCGCCCAATACCTCTTACATCCAGGGTAATACAGCGCCTCATACCTCTGACATTCAGTGTAATACAGTGCCCCATACCTCTTACATCCAGGGTAATACAGCGCCTCATACCTCTTACACCCAGGGTAATACAGTGCCCCATACCTCTTACATCAAGGGTAATACAGTGCCCCATACCTCTTACATCCAGGGTAATACAGCGCCCAATACCTCTTACATCCAGGGTAATACAGCGCCTCATACCTCTTACATCCAGGGTAATACAGCGCCTCATACCTCTTACATCCAGGGTAATACAGTGCCCCATACCTCTTACATCCAGGGTAATACAGTGCCCCATACCTCTTACATCTAGGGTAATACAGCGCCTCATACCTCTGACATTCAGTGTAATACAGTGCCCCATACCTCTTACATCCAGGGTAATACAGCGCCCCATACCTCTTACATCCAGGGTAATACAGTGCCTCATACCTCTTACATCCAGGGTAATACAGTGCCCCATACCTCTTACATCCAGGGTAATACAGCGCCTCCTACCTCTTACATCCAGGGTCATACAAAGCCCCATACCTCTTACATCCAGGGTCATACAAAGCCCAATACCTCTTACATCCAGTGTCATACAGCGCCTCATACCTCTTACATCCAGGGTAATACAGTGCCCCATACCTCTTACATCCAGGGTAATTCAGCGCCCCGTACCTCTTACATCCAGGGTAATACAGCGCCCCATACCTCTTACATCCAGGGTAATTCAGCGCCCCGTACCTCTTACATCCAGGGTAATACAGTGCCCCATACCTCTTACATCCAAGGTAATACAGCGCCTCCTACCTCTTACATCCAGGGTAATACAGCGCCCCATACCTCTTACATACAGGGTTATACAGCGCCCCATACCTCTTACATCCAGGGTAATACAGCGCCCCATACCTCTTACATACAGGGTAATACAGTGCCTCATACCTCTTACATCCAGGGTAATACAGCGCCCCATACCTCTTACATCCAGGGTCATACAGCGCCCCATACCTCTTACATACAGGGTTATACAGCGCCCCATACCTCTTACATCCTTGGTAATACAGCGCCCCATACCTCTTACATCCAGGGTAATACAGCGCCTCATACCTCTTACATCCAGGGTCATACAGCGCCTCATACCTCTTACATCCAGGGTAATACAGCGCCTCATACCTCTTACATCCAGGGTAATACAGCGCCCCATACCTCTTACATCCAGGGTAATACAGTGCCCCATACCTCTTACATCCAGGGTAATACAGCGCCCCATACCTCTTACATCCAGAGTAATACAGCGCCCATACCTCTTACATCCAGAGTAATACAGCGCCCCATACCTCTTACATCCAGGGTAATACAGTGCCCCATACCTCTTACATCCAGGGTAATACAGTGCCCCATACCTCTTACATCCAGGGTAATACAGTGCCTCATACCTCTTACATCCAGGGTAATACAGTGCCCCATACCTCTTACATCCAGGGTAATACAGTGCCTCATACCTCTTACATACAGGGTAATACAGCACCCCATACCTCTTACATCCAGGGTAATACAGCGCCCCATACCTCTTACATCCAGGGTAATACAGCGCCCCATACCTCTTACATCCAGGGTAAAACAGCGGCCCATACCTCTTACATCCAGGATCATACAGCGCCACATACCTCTTACACCCAGGGTAATACAGTGCCTCCTACCTCTTACATCCAGGGTAATACAGCGCCTCATACCTCTTACATCCAGGGTCATACAGAGCCCCATACCTCTTACATCCAGGGTAATACAGCGCCCGCTACCTCTTACATCCAGGGTAATACAGCGCCTCATACCTCCTACATCTAGGGTAATACAGCGCCTCATACCTCTTACATCCAGGGTAATACAGCGCGCCATACCTCTTACATCCAGGGTAGTACAGCACCTCATACCTCTTACATCCAGGGTAATACAGCGCCCCATACCTCTTACATCCAGAGTAATACAGCGCCCCATACCTCTTACATCCAGGGTCATACAGCGCCCCATACCTCTTACATCCAGGGTAATACAGTGCCTCATACCTCTTACATCCAGGGTAATACAGTGCCTCCTACCTCTTACATCCAGGGTAAAACAGCGGCCCAAACCTCTTACATCCAGGATCATACAGCGCCTCATACCTCTTACATCCAGGGTCATTCAGCGCCCCACATACCTCTTACACCCAGGGTAATACAGTGCCTCCTACCTCTTACATCCAGGGTAATACAGCGCCCCATACCTCTTACATCCAGGGTAATACAGCGCCCCATACCTCTTACACCCAGGGTAATACAGTGCCTCCTACCTCTTACATCCAGGGTAATACAGCGCCCCATACCTCTTACATACAGGGTAATACAGTGCCTCATACCTCTTACATCCAGGGTCATACAGCGCCCCATACCTCTTACATCCAGGGTAATACAGCGCCCATACCTCTTACATCCAGGGTAATACAGCGCCTCATACCTCTTACATCCAGGGTAATACAGCGCCCCATACCTCTTACATCCAGGGTAATACAACGCCCCATACCTCTTACACCCAGGTTAAACAGCGCCCTATACCTCTTACATCCAGGGTCATACAGCGCCCCATACCTCTTACATCCAGGGTCATACAGCGCCCCATACCTCTTACATCCAGGGTCATACAGCGCCTCATACCTCTTGCATCCAGGATAATACAGCGCCCCATACCTCTTACATCCAGGGTAATACAGCGCCCCCTACCTCTTACATCCAGGGTCATACAGCGCCTCATACCTCTTACATCCAGGGTCATACAGAGCCCCATACCTCTTACATCCAGGGTCATACAGCGCCCCATACCTCTTACATCCAGGGTAATACAGCGCCTCATACCTCTTACATCCAGGGTAATACAGCGCTTCATATCTCTTACATCCAGGGTAATACAGCGCCCCATACCTCTTACATCCAGGGTAATACAGTGCCTCATACCTCTTACATCCAGGGTAATACAGTGCCCCATACCTCTTACATCCAGGATCATACAGCGCCTCATACCTCTTACATCCAGGGTAATACAGCGCCCCATACCTCTTACATCCAGGGTAATACAGCGCCCCATACCTCTTACATCCAGGGTAATACAGCGCCCCATACCTCTTACATCCAGGGTAATACAGCGCCCCATACCTCTTACTTCAAGGGTCATACAGCACCCCATACCTCTTACATCCAGGGTAATTCAGCGCCCCATACCTCTTACATCCAGGGTAATACAGCGCCCCATACCTCTTACATCCAGGGTAATACAGCGCGCCATACCTCTTACATCCAGAGTAATACAGCGCCCCATACCTCTTACATCCAGGGTAATACATCGCGCCATACCTCTTACATCCAGGGTAATACAGCGCCCCATACCTCTTACATCCAGGGTCATACAGTGCCCCATACCTCTTACATCCAGGGTAATACAGCGCCTCATACCTCTTACATCCAGGGTAATACAGCGCCCCATACCTCTTACATCCAGGGTAATACAGCGCCTCATACCTCTTACATCCAGGGTAATACAGCGCCCCATACCTCTTACATCCAGGGTAATACAGTGCCTCATACCTCTTACATCCAGGGTAATACAGCGCCTCCATACCTCTTACATCCAGGGTAATACAGCGCCCCATACCTCTTACATCCAGGGTAATACAGCGCCCCATACCTCTTACATCCAGGGTAATACAGCGCCCCATACCTCTTACATCCAGGGTAATACAGCGCCTCATACCTCTTACATCCAGGGTAATACAGCGCCCCTACCTCTTACATCCAGGGTAATACAGCGCCTCATACCTCTTACATCCAGGGTAATACAGCGCCTCATACCTCTTACATCCAGGGTAATACAGCGCCTCATACCTCTTACATCCAGGGTCATACAGCGCCTCATACCTCTTACATCCAGGGTAATACAGCGCCTCATACCTCTTACATCCAGGGTAATACAGCGCCCCATACCTCTTACATCCAGGGTAATACAGCGCCTCATACCTCTTACATCCAGGGTAATACAGCGCCTCATACCTCTTACATCCAGGGTAATACAGCGCCCCATACCTCTTACATCCAGGGTAATACAGCGCCCCATACCTCTTACATCCAGGGTAATACAGCGCCCCATACCTCTTACATCCAGGGTAATACAGCGCCCCATACCTCTTACATCCAGGGTAATACAGCGCCCCATACCTCTTACATCCAGGGTAATACAGCGCCCATACCTCTTACATCCAGGGTAATACAGCGCCTCATACCTCTTACATCCAGGGTAATACAGCGCCCATACCTCTTACATCCAGGGTAATACAGCGCCCCATACCTCTTACATCCAGGGTAATACAGCGCCCCATACCTCTTACATCCAGGGTCATACAGCGCCCATACCTCTTACATCCAGGGTAATACAGCGCCCCATACCTCTTACATCCAGGGTAATACAGCGCCCCATACCTCTTACATCCAGGGTAATACAGCGCCCCATACCTCTTACATCCAGGGTCATACAGCGCCCCATACCTCTTACATCCAGGGTAATACAGCGCCTCATACCTCTTACATCCAGGGTAATACAGCGCCCCATACCTCTTACATCCAGGGTAATACAGCGCCCCATACCTCTTACATCCAGGGTAATACAGCGCCCATACCTCTTACATCCAGGGTAATACAGCGCCCCATACCTCTTACATCCAGGGTAATACAGCGCCCCATACCTCTTACATCCAGGGTAATACAGCGCCCCATACCTCTTACATCCAGGGTAATACAGCGCCCCATACCTCTTACATCCAGGGTCATACAGCGCCCCATACCTCTTACATCCAGGGTCATACAGCGCCTCCATACCTCTTACATCCAGGGTCATACAGCGCCTCATACCTCTTACATCCAGGGTAATACAGCGCCTCATACCTCTTACATCCAGGGTCATACAGCGCCTCATACCTCTTACATCCAGGGTAATACAGCGCCCCATACCTCTTACATCCAGGGTAATACAGCGCCTCATACCTCTTACATCCAGGGTAATACAGCGCCCCATACCTCTTACATCCAGGGTAATACAGCGCCCATACCTCTTACATCCAGGGTAATACAGCGCCTCATACCTCTTACATCCAGGGTAATACAGCGCCCCATACCTCTTACATCCAGGGTAATACAGCGCCCCATACCTCTTACATCCAGGGTCATACAGCGCCTCATACCTCTTACATCCAGGGTAATACAGCGCCCCATACCTCTTACATCCAGGGTAATACAGCGCCCCATACCTCTTACATCCAGGGTCATACAGCGCCTCATACCTCTTACATCCAGGGTAATACAGCGCCTCATACCTCTTACATCCAGGGTCATACAGCGCCTCATACCTCTTACATCCAGGGTAATACAGCGCCCCATACCTCTTACATCCAGGGTAATACAGCGCCACATACCTCTTACATCCAGGGTAATACAGCGCCCCATACCTCTTACATCCAGGGTAATACAGCGCCCCATACCTCTTACATCCAGGGTAATACAGCGCCCATACCTCTTACATCCAGGGTAATACAGCGCCCCATACCTCTTACATCCAGGGTAATACAGCGCCTCATACCTCTTACATCCAGGGTAATACAGCGCCCCATACCTCTTACATCCAGGGTAATACAGTGCCCCATACCTCTTACATCCAGGGTAATACAGCGCCTCATACCTCTTACATCCAGGGTAATACAGCGCCCCATACCTCTTACATCCAGGGTAATACAGCGCCCCATACCTCTGACATCCAGGGTAATACAGCGCCTCATACCTCTTACATCCAGGGTAATACAGCGCCCCATACCTCTTACATCCAGGGTAATACAGCGCCTCATACCTCTTACATCCAGGGTAATACAGCCCCATACCTCTTACATCCAGGGTAATACAGCGCCCATACCTCTTACATCCAGGGTAATACAGCGCCCCATACCTCTTACATCCAGGGTAATACAGCGCCCCATACCTCTTACATCCAGGGTAATACAGCGCCTCATACCTCTTACATCCAGGGTAATACAGCGCCCCATACCTCTTACATCCAGGGTAATACAGCGCCCCTACCTCTTACATCAGGTAATACAGCGCCATACCTCTTACATCCAGGGTAATACAGCGCCCCATACCTCTTACATCCAGGGTAATACAGCGCCTCATACCTCTTACATCCAGGGTAATACAGCGCCCCATACCTCTTACATCCAGGGTAATACAGCGCCCATACCTCTTACATCCAGGGTAATACAGCGCCTCATACCTCTTACATCCAGGGTAATACAGCGCCCCATACCTCTTACATCCAGGGTAATACAGCGCCCCATACCTCTTACATCCAGGGTAATACAGCGCCCCATACCTCTTACATCCAGGGTAATACAGCGCCCCATACCTCTTACATCCAGGGTAATACAGCGCCCCATACCTCTTACATCCAGGGTAATACAGCGCCCCATACCTCTTACATCCAGGGTAATACAGCGCCCCATACCTCTTACATCCAGGGTAATACAGCGCCCATACCTCTTACATCCAGGGTAATACAGCGCCCATACCTCTTACATCCAGGGTAATACAGCGCCCCATACCTCTTACATCCAGGGTAATACAGCGCCCATACCTCTTACATCCAGGGTAATACAGCGCCCCATACCTCTTACATCCAGGGTAATACAGCGCCCATACCTCTTACATCCAGGGTAATACAGCGCCCATACCTCTTACATCCAGGGTAATACAGCGCCCCATACCTCTTACATCCAGGGTAATACAGCGCCCCATACCTCTTACATCCAGGGTAATACAGCGCCCCATACCTCTTACATCCAGGGTAATACAGCGCCCCATACCTCTTACATCCAGGGTAATACAGCGCCCCATACCTCTTACATCCAGGGTAATACAGCGCCCATACCTCTTACATCCAGGGTAATACAGCGCCTCATACCTCTTACATCCAGGGTAATACAGCCCCATACCTCTTACATCCAGGGTAATACAGCGCCCCATACCTCTTACATCCAGGGTAATACAGCGCCCCATACCTCTTACATCCAGGGTAATACAGCGCCCCATACCTCTTACATCCAGGGTAATACAGCGCCCCATACCTCTTACATCCAGGGTAATACAGCGCCCATACCTCTTACATCCAGGGTAATACAGCGCCCCATACCTCTTACATCCAGGGTAATACAGCGCCTCATACCTCTTACATCCAGGGTAATACAGCGCCTCATACCTCTTACATCCAGGGTAATACAGCGCCCATACCTCTTACATCCAGGGTAATACAGCGCCCATACCTCTTACATCCAGGGTAATACAGCGCCCCATACCTCTTACATCCAGGGTAATACAGCGCCCCATACCTCTTACATCCAGGGTAATACAGCGCCTCATACCTCTTACATCCAGGGTAATACAGCGCCCCATACCTCTTACATCCAGGGTAATACAGCGCTCCATACCTCTTACATCCAGGGTAATACAGCGCCCCATACCTCTTACATCCAGGGTAATACAGCGCCCCATACCTCTTACATCCAGGGTAATACAGCGCCCCATACCTCTTACATCCAGGGTAATACAGCGCCCATACCTCTTACATCCAGGGTAATACAGCGCCTCATACCTCTTACATCCAGGGTAATACAGCGCCCCATACCTCTTACATCCAGGGTAATACAGCGCCCCATACCTCTTACATCCAGGGTAATACAGCGCCCCATACCTCTTACATCCAGGGTCATACAGCGCCCCATACCTCTTACATCCAGGGTCATACAGCGCCTCATACCTCTTACATCCAGGGTAATACAGCGCCTCATACCTCTTACATCCAGGGTAATACAGTGCCTCATACCTCTTACATCCAGGGTCATACAGCGCCTCATACCTCTTACATCCAGGGTAATACAGTGCCTCATACCTCTTACATCCAGGGTCATACAGCGCCTCATACCTCTTACATCCAGGGTAATACAGCGCCCCATACCTCTTACATCCAGGGTAATACAGCGCCCCATACCTCTTACATCCAGGGTAATACAGCGCCTCATAACTCTTACATCCAGGGTAATACAGCGCCCCATACCTCTTACATCCAGGGTCATACAGCGCCCCATACCTCTTACATCCAGGGTAATACAGCGCCTCATAACTCTTACATCCAGGGTAATACAGCGCCCCATACCTCTTACATCCAGGGTCATACAGCGCCCCATACCTCTTACATCCAGGGTCATACAGCGCCCCATACCTCTTACATCCAGGGTAATACAGCGCCTCATACCTCTTACATCCAGGGTAATACAGCGCCCCCTACCTCTTACATCCAGGGTCATACAGCGCCCCATACCTCTTACATCCAGGGTAATACAGCGCCCCATACCTCTTACATCCAGGGTAATACAGCGCCCCATACCTCTTACATCCAGGGTAATACAGCGCCTCATACCTCTTACATCCAGGGTCATACAGCGCCCCATACATCTTACATCCAGGGTCATACAGCGCCCCATACCTCTTACATCCAGGGTAATACAGCGCCTCATACCTCTTACATCCAGGGTAATACAGCGCCTCATACCTCTTACATCCAGGGTCATACAGAGCCCCATACCTCTTACATCCAGGGTCATACAGCACCCCCTACCTCTTACTTCCAGGATAATACAGCGCCTCATACCTCTTACATCCAGGGTAATACAGCGCCTCATACCTCTTACATCCCGGGTCATACAGCGCCCCATACCTCTTACATACAGGGTAATACAGTGCCTCCTACCTCTTACATACAGGGTCATACAGCGCCCCATACCTCTTACATCCAGGGTAATACAGCGCCTCCTACCTCTTACATCCAGGGTCATACAGCGCCCCATACCTCTTACATCCAGGGTAATACAGCGCCCCATACCTCTTACATACAGGGTCATACAGCGCCCCATACCTCTTACATCCAGGGTCATACAGCGCCTCATACCTCTTACATCCAGGGTCATACAGCGCCCCATACCTCTTACATCCAGGGTAATACAGCGCCCCATACCTCTTACATACAGGGTCATACAGCGCCCCATACCTCTTACATCCAGGGTCATACAGTGCCTCATACCTCTTACATCCAGCGTCATACAGCGCCCCATACCTCTTACATACAGGGTCATACAGCGCCCCATACCTCTTACATCCAGGGTCATACAGCGCCCCATACCTCTTACATCCAGGGTAATACAGCGCCCCATACCTCTTACTTCCAGGATAATACAGCGCCTCATACCTCTTACATCCAGGGTAATACAGCGCCTCATACCTCTTACATCCAGGGTAATACAGCGCCCCATACCTCTTACATCCAGGGTAATACAGCGCTCCATACCTCTTACATCCAGGGTAATACAGCGCCCCATACCTCTTACATCCAGGGTCATACAGCGCCCCCTACCTCTTACATCCAGGGTCATACAGCGCCTCATACCTCTTACATCCAGGGTCATACAGCGCCCCATACCTCTTACATCCAGGGTCATACAGTGCCCCATACCTCTTACTTCCAGGATAATACAGCGCCTCATACCTCTTACATCCAGGGTCATACAGTGCCCCATACCTCTTACTTCCAGGATAATACAGCGCCTCATACCTCTTACATCCAGGGTCATACAGTGCCCCATACCTCTTACTTCCAGGATAATACAGCGCCTCATACCTCTTACATCCAGGGTAATACAGTGCCCCATACCTCTTACATCCAGTGTAATCCAGCGCGCCCCATACCTCTTACATATAGGGTAATACAGCGTCCCATACCTCTTACTTCCAGGATAATACAGCGCCCCATACCTCTTACTTCCAGGATAATACAGCGCCTCATACCTCTTACATACAGGGTAATACAGCACCTCATACCTCTTACATCCAGCGACGTCTCCTCTGATGTAGATCTTCTCTGTCCTCATCTTCTCCTTTCAGACCAGACCAACATTTTGTCGCCATTTTCCGTCTCTGAAGTTTGACAAAAAAAAAATCTTAGTTTACTACTTTTCCATCATCCTCCCATACTCTGGACAAATCATTCTACTACCCCCAATACTGTGCCGCTGTGCTCCCCAATACTATACTGCAGATAATACCCCTGGTAATACTAGTACCACACAGATAGTGCCCCATATAAAATACCCCTTCTTTGTGGCCTCAGTAGAAGACCCCATAGTGCCCCCCAATAATGTGCCAGTAAGAAGTGCCTCTCCATGCCCCCCATGTGCCAGTAACAAGTGCCTCTTTAACCCCCCACTCCATGTGCCAGTAACAAGTGCCTCTTTAACCCCCCACTCCATGTGCCAGTAACAAGTGCCTCTTTAAACCCCCACCCCATGTGCCAGTAACAAGTGCCTCTTTAACCCCCCACCCCATGTGCCAGTAACAAGTATAGCCCCGTATAAAAAAATAAACACTTACCTCCATGGCAGTGATGTGATGCAGGCCTCTTCCGACTTGTGTCTGCGCTGTGCGGCTCAGGTGGCGGGATGACGTCATCGCGCCGCCTGCACCGGCCTCTGATAGGCTGCGGGCCTTGTGCCGGCAGCCTATCAGAGGAACAGGGAAGGGAGACGCCTCTCCCCTGCCCCACAGCACCGCCATCTGTATCGCTGTCCTGAGGATGGCGATACAGATGACTATGGAGATGAACGCTTCCACAATGGAAGCGCTCATCTCCCTGTGCCCTGCCGCCGCCGCCACTGCTGCCAGTCTGCCCAGATTAAACTATTGCAGCGGGGCTGCGGGCCCCCTTCACTGCCGGGCCCGGTCTCAGTCACACACTCTGCGACCGCGGTCGTTACGCCCCTGATGGCAGCGGTCTCTCCTTCCTATGGACGCAGGGACAGCTGCCAGAAAGCGGGACATACCTCCCCCGTACCGGGACAGCGACTGCAATCGGTTGGAGGTATGCTCTGGTCTGGATAGATTTGGGGTCTGCATGAATCTGGAGTTTAATCTGGGGTCTGTATAAATTTGCGGCTGATCTGCAGTCTGCATTTATTTTGAGGTTTTGTCTGGGGGTCTATAGTAATTTTCGGGTCTGTTTGAATTTTTGGGTCTTGTCTGGCATGAAGAAGGGGGTGTCCAGGGGGTGTTCGGCCTTGTGAAATTTATTTTCGAAACCTGATTAGGGTGGGTTCCCACTAGTGATAGGGATAACATAGTGATAACAGAATCCATAAGACGGAAGGACGGATCCGTTCTTCTGCCCATAGACTTGTATTAGGACGGAATGCAAAATGGAAGCCTTTAAAAGGCATGTTATAACGGAATCCCGATCACTAGTGTGAACCCCCCTTAGAATGGCCCTGTCCTCAGCACTAGGGGAGCTCTTGGCAGCGAGTGTGAGGCATGTATGTGCTGTACGTGTGGACATTACACCCGATGTGTGGCCCCGACCCCTGATCACTCCGTTCACAGGGAGCGCCCTCTAGTGGTGGCGGCAGGTATAAGAGAGCACCTAGCCTCCCCCCCCCCCCATGCCAAATTCTCAACCTAACCCTTCCCTCCGGCCTCACTGTTAAAGGCATCCTTGGAAAACATTACCTTTAGTGCTAGAAGACATACTGGCTGTTATAGAGGTGAATGAGAGCGCTGTCCGCTGCCCCCCACTGGCGCCTCGCTGGCGGTGCACCCCTGGGCAGGTGTCTCATGTCGGGTATTTGGAGTACATGCGGCCACAATGAAGATTGACTTCGAGCTCCAACCACATTAACCCCAGCCCTAGAGTTCCTGATCTTGAAGCTGCGGCCATATATAATCCCGGAGACGATTCTCTGTGGATTGGCGCATTCTTCATGAGACGTCTCGAGATGATTGCCAGAACATGAAGGACGGAGCAGCAGCGTCCCTCGTGTGGCCTCTTCTCATACACCATTAGATTCTGCAGTAATTCTCATGATGGGGGGGGCATCCGATATCCGGCTCTGGGAGCCTCGTGCCTCATCTTCCCGCAGATTGCAGGAGAAAGAGATGGGATTTTTACGAGGTTTTTTGATGATGGTGTTTTCTCTGATGGGAGACAATCAGCGGCTGGTTCCACACCTCTGACCCGAGGCCATTATCACCTGCGAGGCGTCCGCTCCTAATAACATTTACATGATTCTACTCCTCACATCAGGTAAATAGGTCACAGCCGAGCGAAGGGCATTAACTCTTTGTCTGCCCACAGAACCCTGATATCCAGGGCCTCCCGGGGTGGAAACGGAGAGCAGGTCTATAAGTGGCCAGAAGGGGGCGCCCTGACTACAATTACACAATGCGCTGACACACAACCTGAGTACAGGGATACAAGTGTCAGACACAGCGGCGGACGGGGGCCATTCTATGCCAATATCTGCTGTACATGTCATATACCCTCCGTCTCAGCCTGTTATCTATATATCCCCCAGAGCTGGCGTTGGGGGGTAAACTGGGCAGGTGCAAGGATTTCTGCCGCCCTAGGGGATCTGCCATAATAACTAACGCGAGGGACGCCGTGTTTACATTAATAAGCCTGCAGGGACAGGCTATAGACACCAGAGCCTGTACATTAAGCTGCAGAGGGTCTGGGGACTGTAGTTAGAGACTAGTCCCAGGAATAATGTACTAGATCGCCTCCTTACACCCAGATGAGGATGATGGTGGCTCCACTGGTCTGGTGGCAAAAATCTATGTTCTGGGAGAATGGGAAGCGGCTCCATTTTTTGGGGCCCTTTACACAGTTCAAGGTCTGGGCCCCAGGAGAGTATGTCCATAAGGTCCACCTATAAGTCCACCTACATGTTCCACCCATGAGTTGTGTTCTGTGCTGCTGTACAGAATCTAATGTGTGTGCTTATGGGATGTAGTGTATAGGGATAGCAGTGTGTGGAGGTGATGCAGTGTGCGTGTGTAGTGGATGCAGTGTGCAGTGGAGGCAGTGTGTGTGTGGAGTGGATAGGGAGACCAGTGTGTAGGTGATGCAGTGTGTGTAGGTGATGCAGTGTGGGTAGGTGATGCAGTGTGGGTAGGTGATGCAGTGTGGGTAGGTGATGCAGTGTGTGTAGGTGATGCAGTGTGGGTAGGTGATGCAGTGTGTGTAGGTGATGCAGTGTGTGTAGGTGATGCAGTGTGTGTAGGTGATGCAGTGTGTGTAGGTGATGCAGTGTGTGTAGGTGATGCAGTGTGTAGGTGATGCAGTGTGTGTAGGTGATGCAGTGTGTGTAGCTGATGCAGTGTGTGTAGGTGATGCAGTGTGTAGGTGATGCAGTGTGTGTAGGTGATGCAGTGTGTGTAGGTGATGCAGTGTGTGTAGATGATGCAGTGTGCAGTGGATGCAGTGTGTGTAGATGATGCAGTGTGCAGTGGATGCAGTGTGTGTAGGTGATGCAGTGTGTGTAGGTGATGTAGTGTGTGTAGGTGATGCAGTGTGTGTAGGTGATGCAGTGTGTGTAGATGAAGCAGTGTGCAGTGGATGCAGTGTGTGTAGATGATGCAGTGTGCAGTGGATGCAGTGTGTGTAGGTGATGCAGTGTGTGTAGATGAAGCAGTGTGTAGATGAAGCAGTGTGTAGATGATGCAGTGTGCAGTGGATGCAGTGTGTGTAGGTGATGCAGTGTGTGTAGGTGATGCAGTGTGTGTAGGTGATGCAGTGTGTGTAGGTGATGCAGTGTGGGTAGGTGATGCAGTGTGTGTAGGTGATGCAGTGTGTGTAGGTGATGCAGTGTGTGTAGGTGATGCAGTATGTGTAGGTGATGCAGTGTGT
Source organism: Bufotes viridis (assembly GCA_033119425.1). Lineage (NCBI taxonomy): Eukaryota > Metazoa > Chordata > Amphibia > Anura > Bufonidae > Bufotes > Bufotes viridis. Next base: position 105,800 of record JAKVIS010000098.1, read on the forward strand.
GTAGGTGATGCAGTGTGTGTAGGTGATGCAGATGCAGTGTGGGTAGGTGATGCAGTGTGTGTAGGTGATGCAGTGTGTGTAGGTGATGCAGTGTGTGTAGGTGATGCAGTGTGTGTAGGTGATGCAGTGTGTGTAGGTGATGCAGTGTGTGTAGGTGATGCAGTGTGTGTAGGTGATGCAGATGCAGTGTGGGTAGGTGATGCAGTGTGTGTAGGTGATGCAGTGTGTGTAGGTGATGCAGTGTGTGTAGGTGATGCAGTGTGTGTAGGTGATGCAGTGTGTGTAGGTGATGCAGTGTGTGTAGGTGATGCAGTGTGGGTAGGTGATGCAGTGTGTAGGTGATGCAGTGTGGGTAGGTGATGCAGTGTGTGTAGGTGATGCAGTGTGGGTAGGTGATGCAGTGTGGGTAGGTGATGCAGTGTGGGTAGGTGATGCAGTGTGTGTAGGTGATGCAGTGTGTGTAGGTGATGCAGTGTGTGTAGGTGATGCAGTGTGTGTAGGTGATGCAGTGTGTGTAGGTGATGCAGTGTGGGTAGGTGATGCAGTGTGTAGGTGATGCAGTGTGGGTAGGTGATGCAGTGTGTGTAGGTGATGCAGTGTGGGTAGGTGATGCAGTGTGGGTAGGTGATGCAGTGTGTGTAGGTGATGCAGTGTGTAGGGGATGCAGTGTGTAGGGGATGCAGTGTGGGTGTGTGTAAGGGATAGAATGAAGTTGGTGTTTGTGTATAAGGTTTGTGTTGTGTGTTTCTGAATGTGTGTACAGAGTGCGTTCTGTGAATCTGTGTTTGCATGTGTAAGGCTCCATTCACACATCCACCATTCTGTTCCGCATTTTATTTCTATCCACACTCCCGGGTCCACACTACCATCCAGCAAAAAAATAGAACATGTCCTATTCTTGTCTGCAATTGCGGACAAGAAAAGGCATTTTCTATGAGAGTGCCGGCGATGTGCGGTCCGCAAAATGCGGAATGCACAGTGCAGGTGTCCGTGTTTTGCGGATCCGCAAAAAACACTCGCCCGTGTGAATGGAGCCTAAGAGATGCATTGTGTGTAAGGGATGGAGTGTGTGTGTGTGATGGATGTCAAACTCTCCCCCCCCCAGTCACTCTCATTCCCCCCTCCCCCCTTGTGTCACTCTGTCCCTCCTGTCAGTCCCTCTGGTGTGGCCGCCCCTTCTTGTCACTCTCACCCCCCCCCCATCACTCTCATTCCCCCCTCCCCCCTTGTGTCACTCTGTCCCTCCTGTCAGTCCCTCTGGTGTGGCCTCCCCTTCTTGTCACTCTCACCCCCCCCCCCCATCACTCTCATTCCCCCCTCCCCCCTTGTGTCACTCTGTCCCTCCTGTCAGTCCCTCTGGTGTGGCCTCCCTTCTTGTCACTCTCACCCCCCATCACTCTCATTCCCCCTCCCCTTGTGTCACTCTGTCCCTCCTGTCAGTCCCTCTGGTGTGGTGTGGCCGCCCCTTCTTGTCACTCTCATCCCCCCCATCACTCTCATTCCCCGCTCCCTTGTGTCACTCTGTCCCTCCTGTCAGTCCCTCTGGTGTGGTGTGGCCGCCCCTTCTTGTCACTCTCATCCCCCATCACTCTCATTCCCCCCTCCCTTGTGTCACTCTGTCCCTCCTGTCAGTCCCTCTGGTGTGGTGTAGCCGCCCCTTCTTGTCACTCTCATCCCCCCCACCCCCCTTGTGTCACTCTGTCCCTCCTGTCAGTCCCTGTGGAGTAGGGCGCAGTATTAAGGCAGACAGTGTGAGTGCAGTATACGGGCACTTTAACACCCGTTTACCCCCAATCTGTTATGTTCTTTAAGCATTTCATGTAATTGCCTGCAGCAATGTTAAGGGTGTCAATTAGGTATTGGACCACTGGGGGAGCTGGTGAGCAGGTCATATATATAGCTAGGCCAAGGCAGGCTAGTGCAGTGCAGACCCTGGAGTCTGTAGAGGCCACATGTCTCAGGCCTAGACCAGTTCAGCAGAATCTGGAGGCAATCCCTAGAGCAAGAGGTACTAAACGTCAAGAGGAGGTAAATTATAAAGCTGGAGATTCAAGGATATAAGCCAGAAGTAGGGCATTGGGGCCTTGAAGCATCAATTCCAGTCAGGACGAGTCAGGAAGAAAGTAAGGTTCACCTGCAATTCCAAGTCCTGTATTACCACCCTCTGTTTAACCTTGCTGGATGTAAGACCACTGCAATTTTTATTGTCTGCACAAAGGAACTGTTGGAAAGACTGCTTACTGTATCATCACTGTCTTCAGTAAAGTTTGGATTCTGTTTTCAAGTTATCAGTCTGTACCTCAGTTATTCCTACTGTAAATACGGTGTGCCACCGTTTACTGGCACTGGCGTCACGACATATCAGGGACTTAGCCATAGGCACGTTAAACTACAACACCAAGGGCACCTCACCTTCCACCTGGCTGTGTCCCTCAAGAACCCAGAGAGTGCCCCAGAGGAGCAGCGTGCCGGCCTCTCCATCACTGGCATTCCCCAGGTTAGTTCCTACACAAAGCCCTGACTTGGGGATGCTACATTTTGGCGTCACGAACAGGATACGCACGTTTTATGGACTGTGAGCAAAAACGTGAACTTTGTGCCTTAACCAGTTTGCCAAGTGACAAAACGCCTGTTTATTTGAAGTGAACTTTGCGGACCTAAAACGTACAGAAAAGTGTCCCAAAAACCTCCAGAAAGCGCTGTGCAGTGTTGCGCTATCAAGAGGAAGAAAATCGCCACTTCAAAGTGCATTTTAGTGGACTTATCTACTGCGCCATCACTACTCATCACTGGCGGGAAAGCTTAGCGCCAGACTCTGCAGCGTCACCACTTTATTCAAATTTCCCAAGCTGGACTCCACCTACCTTGGACTTAGAAGAACGCAGACGCTGTTCCCTGTCGGAGCAAGTCCGAAGCTCCGCCCCTCCAGCCCGACGTCCTCGCGGGAAGGCACGCTGCGCAAGGGATTCCCGAAGACGTCCTTCCGGATCTCGCGAGATTTGGACCGCCTGCACCGGAGTAAGTACCAACTCCTGGGAGAAATAATCCGACACCGGAGAGGGGTCGCCTGGTTAGTAAGGCCCAAAAAGGGGATACCAGACTCTGTCCATCGATCGCGCTCACCGGCCAGTAACCCCGCCAGCGCGACATCGGACCTATCGCTAACTCTTAAAGGGACCGCTCAACCAATTAATCTGCATCATGTCGGACTCAGAAGCAGCCGAGCAGCCTGCCCCCAGGGAGCCAGTGGCCACCAACGGTATTACGCCTGTCAACATGATGCCGCTGACGATGCCATACTACTTTGGGGCTCCATGGTTTACCCGTTATGCCGGGGAGGCTCATAATCTAAAAGACTTTCAAGACAAAATCCTGGCTCTGTTCCGGCTCTATCCTATTAACCCGGATCAGCAAATGGAGATTCTGTTAGCCCAGTTGGAAGGAGCGGCCCGTCGGGAAGTCATGTCCTGGCCCAGTTCTGAGAGGAGCACTATAGAGCAGATCTTTGACCGCCTCAGCACTACCTTTGAAGTCAGGACGGTGTCTGAAATAAAGATGCGCTTCTTCAGCAAGAAACAAAAACCTGGTGAGTCACTCCGTGATTTTGCTTTATCCCTCCAAGAGGCCTGGAGGGCCGTCATTCATATAGACCCTAGAGAGGTTGACACCCAGGATCAAACTCTGAGAGAGCAATTTATTGCGGGTGTGAATAGCGAATCTTTAAAAACACAATTGAAAATGTTGTCGGCTCAGCACCCTAACAGTGTTTTCCTAGACTTTAAAGAACTGGCCATCAGTATTCTGGGACAACATCTGCCAACGGAACCAGTGGCCCATCCCGAGCCTCCTGTCCGTACTCCCAAGCTGACGGATACCAGCCTGCCAGGGGCCAGCCAAGCCGCCCAGACTCCAGTTCCTGATACAGTAGCTGCTCTAATGGAACAGGTCAATTACCTCACTAAGAGCCTGGAAAAAGTCTGCAGGAAACTGGAAGAGTGGGAGAAACCCTTAATGCTGGAAGATGAACTCCTTTTGCCTCAAAAGCCTGGCCCCCTGCGTATCAAGAAGTTTATCCCAGAGATCCTGGAAGACGTTCAAGTGACCGGTTTAGGAACCGCAAGCGGCCTTCCTGTAATTACTGCAAGAAGTTGGGTCATACTGAATCTACTTGCTGGCAGTTAAGCGGGTCACCCTCGAGGCTGAGGACCGCCCCTCGGGAGGTAGAACAACAGGTCCAAGGGATCCAAACTGGATGCCCGTTATGTGGGGTCCCGTCCCAAAATAAACGTCCGGATCAATGGAGTGCCTTTTGAAGCGTTGCTGGACACTGGATCTCAAGTCACCACTATTCAGCAGTCCACCTTTAATCAGTTCTGGAGTTCCAGCCTGCTTACCCAGCCACCTGAGTCCTGGCTGGAGATAATTGCAAGCAATGGTAAGCCCATAAAGGTCCATGGATACTGGGAACCCACGCTCCAAGTGGGAGAAGCCACTTTACCACAGCAAGGAGTGATCGTGGTACAAACCGGGGATAAAGGGGGCCACCCTGTGATTGTTGGGACTAATGTTTTCAAAAATTGCTACCCTGAGGTCCTTGAAGCTCTCCATCAGTCCCTGCCTGCAGCTTCCTCCGCCTCCAAGAAGGTCCTCCAAAAGACCATCAGCGTACTGTGTGCTCAGCAGAGGTTTGCAAATGAAAAAGGAGAGATCTGCACCGCCAGGATCGGTGATAATAGGCCAGTGACTCTACCTCCAAACTCCCAAACTCTCCTGTGGTGCCGTGCTGTCCTGGGAGTCCAGGGCCAAGACTATCCGGCCCTGGTGGAACCTGACCAGATGGAGAACTACCCATATGTGAGAGCTGCCAAGTGCCTGGCGACCGTCTCCCAAGGTAAAGTACCTGTCCGTCTGATTAACCTCAGCGATCATCCTGCTGTGCTTACTAAGCACTGTCCTGTTGCCCAGCTTTCCCAGGTATCCTTCCAGGATGTCATCCGCCTGCCTGTCACCGAGAAGCCATCAGCTGCCACTCGAGGACCTCTTCCTGCGGACGACTCTCCAGTGCCCTGGTGGAAGGAACTCCATGTCGGGGACGAAGCTACCCCGCAGCATCAACTAGAGGGACTCCTGAACCTAGTAAAGCAACACCATCAAGCCTTCAGTAAGCATGCAACGGACTATGGAGAGGTCAGTGTTATCCAACACACCATACCCACTGGCTCTCATCCTCCCATTAAAGAGAGGTATAGACCCATACCACCAACTTCATACCAAACTGTTAAAGAGATGATCCAAGAAATGAAAGACTCAAACGTAATCCGGGACAGTCGTAGTCCCTGGGCTGCCCCCTGGTTTTAGTAAAAAGAAAGATGGTGGCATCCGGTTTTGTGTAGACTATAGAAAGATAAATCAGATCACTCACAAAGATGCATATCCATTGCCACGTATTGAGGAGTCTCTAACTGCTCTAGGCTCCTCCGCCTATTTCTCCACATTAGACTTAACCAGCGGGTACTGGCAAGTGCCCATGGCCCCTGAGGATAGGGAAAAGACTGCTTTCACCACCCCTATGGGCCTGTTTGAATTTAATTGCATGCCATTTGGACTGTGTAATGCCCCCGGGACCTTTCAAAGATTAATGGAGCGGTGCTTAGGCCATAAGAACTTTGAGACGGTGCTGTTATACCTGGATGACGTTATCATCTACTCTAAAACGTATGAGGACCATTTAAAGCATCTAGCTGAGGTGTTTGAAATCCTTATTAAATACGGCCTCAAGATTAAACCGTCCAAATGTCACCTGCTGAAACCTGCTGTAAAATACTTGGGACATGTTGTAAGTGCAGAGGGGGTCCAGCCTGATCCTGATAAGTTGGCTGCTGTCCGAGATTGGCCGGTCCCCACTACAGTGAAGGAAGTGAGGAGTTTCCTTAGCTTCGCTGGCTACTACCGGCGCTTTATCCCCACTTCGCTCAAATAGCGGATCCAATCCAGGAACTTCTGAGGGGCAACCAAAAAGAGCCCAAAGACTCCTGTCCCCATTGAATGGAATGAAGAGAGGGAGGTTGCATTTCAGTTGTTAAAGAAGAAGTTGACTGAACCTCCTGTGCTGGGGTACCCAGATTACAGTAAGCCATTTCACCTTTACACAGATGCCAGTAAGAAAGGCCTGGGAGCGGTGCTGGCTCAAGTGCAAGAAGGGAAAGAGAGGGTGATAGCTTACGCCAGCCGGTCCTTAAAGGGAGCTGAAAAGAATGATCAGAATTATAGCTCTTTCAAATTAGAGTTTCTGGCCTTAGTGTGGGCGGTAACAGAAAAATTCAAAGACTATTTGGCTGCCACTCCATTTATTGCCTTCACTGATAATAATCCTCTGGCCCACCTGAACACCGCCAAACTGGGGGCCTTAGAACAGAGATGGGCCTCCCGCCTTGCTAATTACGACTTCACTGTAAAATACCGGGCTGGCCGTTCAAGCGATAATGCTGATGCCCTGTCAAGGCTCCCCACTGAAATAGCACCAGATGACAAACGGGATGCCTGGGAAGATGTAGAGATGCCAGCATTTTATAACAGGTTTGCTCAACAGGACCAAGCTCAAGCTGCCAACAGTGGAACCTCTGACCCACCATCCTTTGATAAGCCTGCATCCAGAGAAGAAAAGTGGATTAAGTTGCAATCAGAGAGTAGAGTTCTCGGTGAACTGCTGGACTTCTTCATCAGTGGCAGAACCCCTGAAAGAATTCGGCGAAAGACCGCAGACCCAGAACTCCTCAAATTGTGGAAGCAACGTCAACAACTGTTCCTTCAAAAGGCCTGTTGCTGCGACGAAGCCTGGATCCAGTGTCAAATGACAGAGTGCACCAGATCCTCATCCCACGTCGTGATGCAGGTATGGTTCTAGAAATGTATCATGATAAGTCTGGACATTTTGGGGTTCAAAAGACTGAGGCCACTATCCGTAGGCGGTTCTACTGGGTTGGAATCAGAGAGGACATTGAGAGGTGGTGTCGGGAATGTACAGCCTGTGCCCTAAAGAGAGGTGAACATCATGATCAGAGAGCACCGCTGCACCCTATTATAAGTACCGCCCCTCTTGAACTGGTTGCGATTGACCACGTAAAGTTAGAACCCAGTCGCTCAGGGTATGCCTATGCCATGACTATTATTGACCATTTCACTAAGTTTGCCGTAGCAGTGCCTGTGAAGGACCTGACAGCCAAGACGACCGCTGAATTGTTCTGGAAGCACTTCCTCCTGCCTTACGGCTGCCCAGAAAAGATCCTCACCGATCAGGGGTCTGCGTTTGAGTCTCATCTGTTCCAGGAGCTGTGCCGACTACACAATTGCCAAAAGGTCCGGACCACGGCCTATCATCCACAAGGTAATGGACTCTGTGAAAAGATGAATCAGACCCTGATTGAAATGTTGAGAGCCGTGCCTCCTGAGACCAGAGGAGATTGGCCTAACCTGTTACCACAGCTCATGTATACGTACAATAATACTATCCATTGTTCCACTGGATACACTCCTTTCTACCTGTTGTTTGGGCGTCAGGGTAAATTGCCTGCAGATCATTCCCTGGATGTACAAGTGCTGGATGACATTAATCCCCTGCCTAAAACTGACTGGGTAGCGGAACATCAACGGCGCTTGCTTAATGCCAAAGAAATTGTCCAGGAGCGCATGGAAGGTGCCCGGGAGCGACAACAAAAAGACTATGATTTGGCGGCCCATGCAGAGCCCTTAGCTGTGGGGGACACCGTGTGGTTGAAGAACAATCACCGTACCAGTAAGCTGGACAGTAAATGGGAGAGAACTCCCTATCTTGTGTCTGCCATCCCTAATGCTGAGACCCATACCTATGAGGTCACCAGAGAGGGTAAGAGTCCCCAAATTGTTCACAGAAACCGCCTAAAACTCTGCATGACAAAGGGGCCCATTGCTGGAGACTCCGGACCCCAGTCTTCTGTGCCAGGACTTTCTGCTCAGCCTGTGGAGCCTATGCAGGCTGTGGCGGATCTAGTCAATGATGCTGAACCACTCCATTGGTTCCTCACACCCTGGTTAAATTTGTTGGTGCCCGCTCCGGCACCTACTGTGCCTTCACCTCCCGGAAGAGCCGGTTCAAAATGTCCCGGATCCAGTCTCCCTTGTAGAGGATCCTCCGGCTCCTGTTGTTCCTGACCAGGGTCTCACTGGTGGAGACCCTCCTGTTGCTCCTCTCCCTTCTACCTCGGTGCTAAGGGAGGAGGAAACCCTGTGTTGAGAAGGTCCACCCGGATGAACAGGGGACGTCCGCCAGTCCGTTTAGGGGACTTTGATTATACTGGTGGTGTCTCCTCCCGGGCAGTTACTACTGGAAATACCTTGCTTGACGTTTGTGCGCAAGAATGGACTCCTCCACGCGAGCCCTTGCCTGTGATACACCCCCAGGGGACCTCTGTGTGAGCATCATCCTATTTAAGTTTGTGCCCAGAGATGGACTCCCTGTGTGCGAGCCTCTGTGATATGTTTTTATGGACTCACTCTTTGTCATGGACTATCCTGGTATTCCCTAACGTCCGCTGTGCCAGGTCAGCGCCCCAGTTCCACTTTGTATCCTGACGGAAGAGAACGACGCCCCTTGTCACCACGCTCCACCTTTTCCAGCTGGACCTGATATAAATTATGCATGTCATTCATTTGTGTTTATGTATGCCTGCATGTTTTCCTTTTGTCTTTCAGGAGATGAATCCAGCTGGGTGGACCCCTGTGGTGGAGTACGAGGTCGTACTCAGTTTAAAGCTGTGGGGTATGCAGTATACGGGCACTTTAACACCCGTTTACCCCCAATCTGTTATGTTCTTTAAGCGTTTCATGTAATTGCCTGCAGCAATGTTAAGGGTGTCATTTAGGTATTGGACCACTGGGGGAGCTGGTGAGCAGGTCATATATATAGCTAGGCCAAGGCAGGCTAGTGCAGTGCAGACCCTGGAGTCTGTAGAGGCCACATGTCTCAGGCCTAGACCAGTTCAGCAGAATCTGGAGGCAATCCCTAGAGCAAGAGGTACTAAACGTCAAGAGGAGGTAAATTATAAAGCTGGAGATTCAAGGATATAAGCCAGAAGTAGGGCATTGGGGCCTTGAAGCATCAATTCCAGTCAGGACGAGTCAGGAAGAAAGTAAGGTTCACCTGCAATTTCAAGTCCTGTATTACCACCCTCTGTTTAACCTTGCTGGATGTAAGACCACTGCAATTTTTATTGTCCGCACAAAGGAACTGTTGGAAAGACTGCTTACTGTATCATCACTGTCTTCAGTAAAGTTTGGATTCTGTTTTCAAGTTATCAGTCTGTACCTCAGTTATTCCTACTGTAAATACGGTGTGCCACCGTTTACTGGCACTGGCGTCACGACATATCAGGGACTTAGCCATAGGCACGTTAAACTACAACACCAAGGGCACCTCACCTTCCACCTGGCTGTGTCCCTCAAGAACCCAGAGAGTGCCCCAGAGGAGCAGCGTGTCGGCCTCTCCATCACTGGCATTCCCCAGGTTAGTTCCTACACAAAGCCCTGACTTGGGGATGCTACATGAGCACTTCCCTAGTGTCAGTCCCTGTGGAGTAGCGTGGCCGAGCTCTGTACACTCCGCAGGTACAGGAGCTTTTGTTCCCTGTACCCGGCCGGACTGAGAAGAAGTGCACACTAAGTGAGCCCTTCCTGTCAGTCCGGACAGGTACAGGAAACAAAAGCTCCTGTACCCGCGGAGAGTAAAGAGCTATGCTACTCCACAGGGACTGGCACCAGGGAAGTGCTCACACTGTCTGCCTTAATACTGCGCCCGGGCGGTGCGCACAGGGACGCTTCTGCCCGGGCAGGAGCCGGCGCCCCAGCAAGAGTGCGCCCACGCGGTGGCGCACTCTGCTTATGGGTGGCGCCGGCCCTGGGGCAAACTGGGCAATTGCCAAGGGATTCTCAACCGAACATTGTGTTCCAGGCTAGGAGTCCCTGCTCTGACTCCATATATGGCTTAGGAGTCCCTGCTCTGACTCCATATGTGGCTTAGGAGTCCCTGCTCTGACTACATATATGGCTTAGGAGTCCCTGCTCTGACCCCATATATGGCTTAGGAGTCCCTGCTCTGACTCCATATATGGCTTGGGAGTCCCTCCTCTGACTCCATATATGGCTTAGGAGTCCCTGCTCTTACTCCATATATGGCTTAGGAGTCTCTGTTCTGACTCCATATATGGCTTAGGAGTCCCTGCTCTGACTCCATATATGGCTTAGGAGTCCCTGCTCTGACTCCATATATGGCTTAGGAGTCCCTGCTCTGACTCCATATATGGCTTAGGAGTCTGTGCTCTGACTACATATATGGCTTAAGAGTCCCTGCTCTGACTATATATGGCTTAAGAGTCCCTGCTCTGACTCCATATATGGCTTAGAAGTCTCTGTTCTGACTCCATATATGGCTTAGGAGTCCCTGCTCTGACTCCATATATGGCTTAAGAGTCCCTGCTCTGACTCCATATATGGCTTAGGAGTCTCCTGCTCTGACTGCATATATGGCCTAGGAGTCCCTGCTCTGACTCCATATATGGCTTAGAAGTCCCAGCTCTGACTCCATGTATGGCTTAGGAGTCCCTGCTCTGACTCCATATATGGCTTAGGAGTCCCTGCTCTGACTCCATATATGACTTAGGAGTCACTGCTCTGACTCCATATATGGCTTAGGAGTCCCTGCTCTGACTCCATATATGGCTTAGGAGTCCCTGCTCTGACTCCATATATGGCTTAGAAGTCCTCGGCTCTGACTCCATATATGGCTTAGGAGTCCCTGCTCTGACTCCATATATGGCTTAGGAGTCCCTGCTCTGACTCCATATATGGCTTAGGAGTCTCTGCTCTGACTGCATATATGGCTTAGGAGTCCCTGCTCTGACTCCATATATGGCTTAGGAGTCTCTGCTCTGACTGCATATATGGCTTAGGAGTCCCTGCTCTGACTCCATATATGGCTTAGGAGTCCCTGCTCTGACTCCATATATGGCTTAGGAGTCCCTGCTCTGACTCCATATATGGCTTAGGAGTCCCTGCTCTGACTCTATATATGGCTTAGGAGTCCCTGCTCTGACTCCATATATGGCTTAGGAGTCTCTGCTCTGACTGCATATATGGCCTAGGAGTCCCTGCTCTGACTCCATATATGGCTTAGAAGTCCCTGCTCTGACTCCATGTATGGCTTAGGAGTCCCTGATCTGACTCCATATATGGCTTAGGAGACCCTGCTCTGACTCCATATATGGCTTAGGAGTCCCTGCTCAGACCCCATATATGGCTTAGGAGTCTCTGCTCTGACTCCATATATGGCTTAGGAGTCTCTGCTCTGACTCCATATATGGCTTAGGAGTCTCTGCTCTGACTCTATATATGGCTTAGGAGTCCCTGCTCTGACTCCATATATGGCTTAGGAGTCTCTGCTCTGACTGCATATATGGCCTAGGAGTCCCTGCTCTGACTCCATATATGGCTTAGAAGTCCCTGCTCTGACTCCATGTATGGCTTAGGAGTCCCTGATCTGACTCCATATATGGCTTAAGAGTCCCTGCTCTGACTCCATATATGGCTTAGGAGTCACTGCTCTGACTCCATATATGGCTTGGAGTCCCTGCTCTGACTCCATATATGGCTTAGGAGTCCCTGCTCTGACTCCATATATGGCTTAGAAGTCTCTGCTCTGACTCCATATATGGCTTAGGAGTCCCTGCTCTGACTCCATATATGGCTTAGGAGTCCCTGCTCTGACTCCATATATGGCTTAGGAGTCTCTGCTCTGACTGCATATATGGCTTAGGAGTCCCTGCTCTGACTCCATATATGGCTTAGGAGTCCCTGCTCTGACTCCATATATGGCTTAGAAGTCCCTGCTCTGACTCCATATATGGCTTAGGAGTCCCTGCTCTGACTCCATATATGGCTTAGGAGTCCCTGCTCTGACTCCATATATGGCTTAGGAGTCCCTGCTCTGACTCCATATATGGCTTAGGAGTCCCTGCTCTGACTCCATATATGGCTTAGGAGTCCCTGCTCTGACTCCATATATGGCTTAGGAGTCCCTGCTCTGACTCCATATATGGCTTAGGAGTCCCTGCTCAGATCCCATATATGTCTTAGGAGTCCCTGCTCTGACTCCATATATGGCTTAGGAGTCTCTGCTCTGACTCCATTTATGGCTTAGGAGTCCCTGCTCTGACTCCATATATGGCTTAGGAGTCTCTGCTCTGACTCCATATATGACTTAGGAGTCCCTGCTCTGACTCCATATATGGCTTAGGAGTCCCTGCTCTGACTCCATGTATGGCTTAGGAGTCTCTGCTCTGACTCCATGTATGGCTTAGGAGTCTCTGCTCTGACTCCATATATGGCTTAGGAGGCCCTGCTCTGACTAAATATATGGCTTAGGAGTCCCTGCTCTGACTCCATATATGGCTTAGGAGTCTGTGCTCTGACTACATATATGGCTTAAGAGTCCCTGCTCTGACTCCATATATGGCTTAGGAGTCCCTGCTCTTACTCCATATATGGCTTAGGAGTCTCTGCTCTGACTCCATATATGGCTTAGGAGTCCCTGCTCTGACTCCATATATGGCTTAAGAGTCCCTGCTCTGTCTCCATATATGGCTTAGGAGTCCCTGCTCTGACTCCATATATGGCTTAGGAGTCTGTGCTCTGACTCCATATATGGCTTAAGAGTCCCTGCTCTGACTCATATATGGCTTAAGAGTCCCTGCTCTGACTCCATATATGGCTTAGAAGTCTCTGTTCTGACTCCATATATGGCTTAGAAGTCCCTGCTCTGACTCCATGTATGGCTTAGGAGTCCCTGCTCTGACTCCATATATGGCTTAGGAGTCCCTGCTCTGACTCCATATATGGCTTAGGAGTCACTGCTCTGACTCCATATATGGCTTAGGAGTCCCTGCTCTGACTCCATATATGGCTTAGGAGTCCCTGCTCTGACTCCATATATGGCTTAGAAGTCTCGGCTCTGACTCCATATATGGCTTAGGAGTCCCTGCTCTGACTCCATATATGGCTTAGGAGTCCCTGCTCTGACTCCATATATGGCTTAGGAGTCTCTGCTCTGACTGCATATATGGCTTAGGAGTCCCTGCTCTGACTCCATATATGGCTTAGGAGTCCCTGCTCTGACTCCATATATGGCTTAGGAGTCCCTGCTCTGACTCCATATATGGCTTAGGAGTCTCTGCTCTGACTCCATATATGGCTTAGGAGTCCCTGCTCTGACTCCATATATGGCTTAGGAGTCCCTGCTCAGACCCCATATATGGCTTAGGAGTCTCTGCTCTGACTCCATATATGGCTTAGGAGTCTCTGCTCTGACTCCATATATGGCTTAGGAGTCCCTGCTCTGACTCAATATATGGCTTAAGAGTCCCTGCTCTGACTCCATATATGGCTTAGGAGTCTCTGCTCTGACTGCATATATGGCCTAGGAGTCCCTGCTCTGACTCCATATATGGCTTAGAAGTCCCTGCTCTGACTCCATGTATGGCTTAGGAGTCCCTGCTCTGACTCCATATATGGCTTAAGAGTCCCTGCTCTGACTCCATATATGGCTTAGGAGTCACTGCTCTGACTCCATATATGGCTTAGGAGTCCCTGCTCTGACTCCATATATGGCTTAGGAGTCCCTGCTCTGACTCCATATATGGCTTAGGAGTCCCTGCTCTGACTCCATATATGGCTTAGAAGTCCCTGCTCTGACTCCATATATGGCTTAGGAGTCCCTGCTCTGACTCCATATATGGCTTAGGAGTCCCTGCTCTGACTCCATATATGGCTTAGGAGTCCCTGCTCTGACTGCATATATGGCTTAGGAGTCCCTGCTCTGACTGCATATATGGCTTAGGAGTCCCTGCTCTGACTCCATATATGGCTTAGGAGTCCCTGCTCTGACTCCATATATGGCTTAGGAGTCCCTGCTCTGACTCCATATATGGCTTAGGAGTCCCTGCTCTGACTCCATATATGGCTTAGGAGTCCCTGCTCTGACTCCATATATGGCTTAGGAGTCCCTGCTCTGACTCCATATATGGCTTAGGAGGCCCTGCTCTGACTCCATATATGGCTTAGGAGTCCCTGCTCAGATCCCATATATGGCTTAGGAGTCCCTGCTCTGACTCCATATATGGCTTAGGAGTCTCTGCTCTGACTCCATATATGGCTTAGGAGTCCCTGCTCTGACTCCATATATGGCTTAGGAGTCTCTGCTCTGACTCCATATATGGCTTAGGAGTCCCTGCTCTGACTCCATATATGGCTTAGGAGTCCCTGCTCTAGACCCCATATATGGCTTAGGAGTCCCTGCTCTAGACCCCATATATGGCTTAGGAGTCCCTGCTCTGACTCCATATATGGCTTAGGAGTCTCTGCTCTGACTCCATATATGGCTTAGGAGTCCCTGCTCTGACTCCATATATGGCTCTAGGAGTCCCTGCTCTGACTCCATATATGGCTTAGAAGTCCCTGCTCTGACTCCATGTATGGCTTAGGAGTCCCTGCTCTGACTCCATATATGGCTTAAGAGTCCCTGCTCTGACTCCATATATGGCTTAAGAGTCCCTGCTCTGACTCCATATATGGCTTAGGAGTCCCTGCTCTGACTCCATATATGGCTTAGGAGTCACTGCTCTGACTCCATATATGGCTTAGGAGTCCCTGCTCTGACTCCATATATGGCTTAGGAGTCCCTGCTCTGACTCCATATATGGCTTAGAAGTCTCGGCTCTGACTCCATATATGGCTTAGGAGTCCCTGCTCTGACTCCATATATGGCTTAGGAGTCTGTGCTCTGACTACATATATGGCTCAAGAGTCCCTGCTCTGACTCCATATATGGCTTAGGAGTCTCTGCTCTGACTGCATATATGGCTTAGGAGTCCCTGCTCTGAATCCATATATGGCTTTGGAGTCCCTGCTCTGACTCCATATATGGCTTAGGAGTCCCTGCTCTGACTCCATATATGGCTTAGAGTCCCTGCTCTGACTCCATATATGGCTTAGGAGTCCCTGCTCTGACTCCATATATGGCTTAGGAGTCCCTGCTCTGACTCCATATATGGCTTAGGAGTCCCTGCTCTGACTCCATATATGGCTTAGGAGGCCCTGCTCTGACTCCATATATGGCTTAGGAGTCCCTGCTCAGATCCCATATATGTCTTAGGAGTCCCTGCTCTGACTCCATATATGGCTTAGGAGTCTCTGCTCTGACTCCATATATGGCTTAGGAGTCCCTGCTCTGACTCCATATATGGCTTAGGAGTCTCTGCTCTGACTCCATATATGGCTTAGGAGTCCCTGCTTAGACCCCATATATGGCTTAGGAGTCCCTGCTCTGACTCCATATATGGCTTAGGAGTCTCTGCTCTGACTCCATATATGGCTTAGGAGTCTCTGCTCTGAATCCATATATGGCTTAAGAGTCCCTGCTCTGACTCCATATATGGCTTAGGAGTCTCTGCTCTGACTGCATATATGGTCTAGGAGTCCCTGCTCTGACTCCATATATGGCTTAGAAGTCCCTGCTCTGACTCCATGTATGGCTTAGGAGTCCCTGCTCTGACTCCATGTATGGCTTAAGAGTCCCTGCTCTGACTCCATGTATGGCTTAAGAGTCCCTGCTCTGACTCCATGTATGGCTTAGGAGTCCCTGCTCTGACTCCATATATGGCTTAGGAGTCTCTGCTCTGACTGCATATATGGCTTAGGAGTCCCTGCTCTGACTCCATATATGGCTTAGGAGTCCCTGCTCTGACTCCATATATGGCTTAGAAGTCTCTGCTCTGATTCCATATATGGCTTAGGAGTCCCTGCTCTGACTCCATATATGGCTTAGGAGTCCCTGCTCTGACTCCATATATGGCTTAGGAGTCCCTGCTCTGACTCCATATATGGCTTAGGAGTCCCTGCTCTGACTCCATATATGGCTTAGGAGGCCCTGCTCTGACTCCATATATGGCTTAGGAGGCCCTGCTCTGACTCCATATATGGCTTAGGAGTCCCTGCTCAGATCCCATATATGGCTTAGGAGTCCCTGCTCTGACTCCATATATAGCTTAGGAGTCTCTGCTCTGACTCCATTTATGGCTTAGGAGTCCCTGCTCTGACTCCATATATGGCTTAGGAGTCCCTGCTCTGACTCCATATGTGGCTTAGGAGTCCCTGCTCTGACTCCATATATATGGCTTAGGAGTCCCTGCTCTGACTCCATATATGGCTTAGGAGTCCCTGCTCTGACTCCATATATGGCTTAGGAGTCCCTGCTCTGACTCCATATATGGCTTAGGAGTCCCTGCTCTGACTCCATATATGGCTTGGGAGTCCCTGCTCTGACTCCATATATGGCTTAGGAGTCCCTGCTCTGACTCCATATATGGCTTAGGAGTTCCTGCTCTGACTCCATATATGGCTTAGGAGTCCCTGCTCTGACTCCATATATGGCTTAGGAGTCCATGCTCTGACTCCATATATGGCTTAGGAGTCCATGCTCTGACTCTATGGAATCAGTTCTATGAAGAGATAAACTTTATCAGTATGCTTAGAGTACAACCTGTGTATTTAGCCTCTATTTTTGAATTTATTTGTTATATATATACACCCCTCCTCCTCCTCGGCCTGTTCTCTATATATACACATGTTCTCCTCAGCCTGTTCTCTATATACACACCTTTCCTCCTCCTTGGCCAGTTCTCTATATATACACCCCTCCTCCTCTGCCTGTTCTCTATCTCTTTATATATATACCCCTCCTCCTCGGCCTCTTCTCTTTATATACACCCCTCCTCCTCCTCCTTGGCCAGTTCTCTATATATACACCCCTCCTCCTCTGCCTGTTCTGTCTCTCTTTATATATATACCCCTCCTCCTCGGCCTGTTCTCTTTATATACACCCCTCCTCCTCCTCCTCGGCGTGTTCTCAATATATACACCCCTCCTCCTTCTCCTCGGCCTGTTCTCTATATACACCCCTTCTCCTCTGCCTGTTCTCTCTCTATATATTTACCCTTCCTCCTCGGCCTGTTCTCTTTATATACACCCCTCCTCCTCGGCCTGTTTTCTATATATACACCCCTCCTCCTCGGCCTGTTCTCTTTATATACACCCTTCCTCCTCTGCCTGTTCTCTCTCTCTCTATATATATATATATACACCCCTCCTCCTCGGCTTGTTCTCTGTATATACACCCCTCCTCCCCCTCGGCCTATTCTGTATATATACACCCCTCCTCCTTCTCCTCGGCCCGTTTTCTATATATACACCCCTCCTCCTTCTCCTCGGCCTGTTCTCTATATATACCGCTCCTTCTCTGCCTGTTCTCTCTATATATATATATATACCCCTCCTCCTCGGCCTGTTCTCTTTATATACACCCCTCCTCCTCCTCCTTGGCCTGTTCTCTATTTATACACCCCATCTCCTTGGCCTGTTCTATTATATACACCCTCTTCCTCCTCCTCGGCCTGTTCTCTATATATACCCTCCTCCTCCTCGGCCTGTTCTCTATATGTACACCACCCTCCTTCTCCTCCTTGGCCTGTTCTCTATATATACACCCCTCCTCCTCGGCCTGTTCTCTATATGTACACCCTCTTCCTCCTCCTCGGCCTGTTCTCATATATACAGCCCTCCTCCTGGCCTGTTCTCTATATATACACCCTCCTCCTCCTCGGCCAGTTCTCTATATATACACTCCTCCTCCTCCGCCTGTTCTCTATATATGCACCCCTCTTCCTCCTCCTCGGCCTGTTCTCTATATATACACCTCCTCCTCGGCCTTTTCTCTATATATACCTCCTCCTCCTCGGCCTGTTCTCTATATGTACACCACCCTCCTTCCTCCTCCTTGGCCTGTTCTCTATATATACACCCCTCCTCCTCGGCCTGTTCTCTATATGTACACCCCTCTTCCTCCTCCTCGGCCTGTTCTCTATATATACAGCCCTCCTCCTCGGCCTGTTCTCTATATATACACCCCTCCTCCTCCTCGGCCAGTTCTCTATATATACACTCCTCCTCCTCCGCCTGTTCTCTATATATGCACCCCTCTTCCTCCTCCTCCGCCTGTTCTCTATATATGCACCCCTCTTCCTCCTCCTCGGCCTGTTCTCTATATATACACTTCTCCTCGGCCTGTTCTCTATATATACACCCCTCCTCCTCAGCCTATTCTCTATATGTACACCCCTCTTCCTCCTCCTTGGCCTGTTCTCTATATATACACCCCTCTTCCTCCTCCTCGGCCTGTTCTCTATATATACACCCCTCCTCCTCGGCCTGTTCTCTATATGTACACCCCTCTTCCTCCTCCTCAGCCTGTTCTTTATATATACACCTCTCCTCCTCCGCCTGTTCTCCATATATACACCCTTCCTCCTCCTCGGCCTGTTCTTTATATATACACCTCTCTTCCTCCTCCTCGGCCTGTTCTCCATATATACACCCCTCCTCCTCGGCCTGTTCTCCATATATACACCCGTCTTCCTCCTCTTCGGCCTGTTCTCTATATACACCCCTCCTCCTCGGCCTGTTCTCTATATATACACCCCTCCTCCTCCTCCTCGGCCTGTTCTCTATACATGCACCCCTCTTCCTCCTCCTCGGCCTGTTCTCTATATATACACCCCTCTTCCTCCTCCTCGGCCTTTTCTCCATATATACACCCCTCCTCCTCGGCCTGTTCTCCATATATACACCCCTCCTCCTCGGCCTGTTCTCTATATGTACACCCCTCTTCCTCCTCCTCGGCCTGTTCTCTATATACACCCCTCCTCCTCGGCCTGTTCTCTATATATACACCCCTCCTCCTCCTCCTCGGCCTGTTCTCCATATATACACCCCTCTTCCTCCTCTTCGGCCTGTTCTCTATATACACCCCTCCTCCTCGGCCTGTTCTCTATATATACACCCCTCTTCCTCCTCCTCGGCCTGTTCTCCATATATACACCCCTCTTTCTCCTCCTCGGCCTGTTCTCTATATATACACTACTCACAAAAAGTTAAGGATATTTGGCTTTTCGGTGAATTCTACAGAAAATGTAAAAAGTTCCAGCTTCCGTGGTTTAATATCATGAAAGTCTGGCATTTATGTAGAAGCAGCAATGGGGATTTCCTGATCTCAAACTATTTATTTAGGGAAAACAAAAAAAAAAAACAGTGTTGGCTATACCGCCACGAACGTGTCAGTGTCTCAAGATTTTGTCCTGTGCCCTTGAGCTGCCAAATCTAGCAACAACGACGTCTCCTGCTGTTTACAAGTCGCCTTATTGTCTGCTGTAGATGGAGGGGTTATATATATCATATACGATATTATATACGGCCCAGGGCCAAGGGGTAACAGATTATATACGGCAGAGGGAGGGGTTATAGATTATATACGGCAGAGGGAGGGGTTATAGATTATATACGGCAGAGGGAGGGGTTATAGATTATATACGGCAGAGGGAGGGGTTATAGATTATATATGGCAGAGGGAGGGGTTATAGTTTATACATGGCAGAGGGAGGGGTTATAGATTATATATGGCAGAGGGAGGGGTTATAGATTATATACGGCAGAGGGAGGGTTATAGATTATACATGGCAGAGGGAGGGGTTATAGATTATATACGGCAGAGGAGGGGTTATAGATTATACATGGCAGAGGGAGGGGTTATAGATTATATATGGCAGAGGGAGGGGTTATAGATTATATACGGCAGAGGGAGGGGTTATAGATTATACATGGCAGAGGGAGGGGTTATAGATTATACATGGCAGAGGGAGGGTTACAGATTATATATGGCAGAGGGAGGGGTTATAGATTATATATGGCAGAGGGAGGGGTTATAGATTATATATGGCAGAGGGAGGGGTTATATATTATATACGGCAGAGGGAGGGGTTATAGATTATATATGGCAGAGGGAGGGGTTATAGATTATATATGGCAGAGGGAGGGGTTATAGATTATATATGGCAGAGGGAGGGGTTATAGATTATATATGGCAGAGGGAGGGGTTATAGATTATATATGGTAGAGGGAGGGGTTATAGATTATATATGGCAGAGGGAGGGGTTATAGATTATATATGGCAGAGGGAGGGGTTATAGATTATATATGGCAGAGGGAGGGGTTATAGATTATATATGGCAGAGGGAGGGGTTATAGATTATATATGGCAGAGGGAGGGGTTATAGATTATCTCTATATATATATAAATATGTCTGTCTGTCTGTTCTTTATGCGCGACCAAACAACTGGACCGATCTTCACCAAATTTGGCGCACGGGTACATCAGGTGTGCGGGAAGCTTTTAGACCGGGTCTCCGCTCTCTAGGACGTACCGTTCCTGAGATATTATTAAGAAAATGCAAATATGTCACATCACATGACCCGTATCAGCAAATAGAAGCTCACAGGCCCTAAGTCTCCACATACACACAGTTTTACTTCAGGTTCCATAACAACCCAGCCATTTTTCTTCACTGCTGTAGGTCAGCTTTGGGCTAGGGCTGCACATCGACAATAAGTTGTATGACACAGGGCACAACTACACTGCTACGTGCATCCATCTTGAATGGATTTTTTACAACTGTCGTATCGCAGTCGTAGCATATCACATGTTGTAGAGCGACACCATAGTCTTTCATTATAAAAATTGTTGTGAGACATTGGTACCACAAAATGTCGCGTGACACATGTCGTCATGTAGCACTAGCCTTAAAGGGGCAGCTGCTGTTGAGGTCACTGTTAAGTGGTTGCAGCTGCCACTATTAAAGGGTCAGCTGCTGTGGAGGTCACTGTTAAAGGGGTAGGGTACTGTGGAGGTCACTGTAATAAGAGAGGCGTTCACTGTGGATGTTACTGTTAAGGGGCAGGCCTCCGTGGAGGTCACTGTTAAGTCAGCAGAGTACTGTCAGGTCACTGTTAAGGGAGTGAGGTACTGTGGAGGTCACTGTTAAGGTGAACGGGATACTGTGGCAGGTCACTGTTAAAGGGATGGGTGCTGTGGAGGTTTCTGTTAAAGGGGCAGGGAACAGTGGAGGTCACAGATAAGGGGATGGTCCCGATGGAGGTAAGTGTTAAGGGGCGGAGAGCTGTATAGGTCACTGTAAAGGGAGCGAGCCCTGAGGAAGTCACTGTCAAGGGAGAGGGGTGCTGTGTAACTCTTTGTTAAATGGGCGGGCTGCTGTGAAGGTCACTGTTAGGGGTAGGGCTTCTGTAAAGGTCACATTTTATGGAGGCAGGGCACTGTGGGGGGTCAGTGTTGAGGTGTGAGGGGCTGTGGAGGTCACTGTTAAGGAGGCAGGGCACTGTGGAGGTCAGTGTTGAGGTGTGAGGGGCTGTGGAGGTCACTGTTAAGGAGGCAGGGCACTGTGGGGGGTCAGTGTTGAGATGTGAGGGGCTGTGGAGGTCACTGTTAAGGAGGCAGGGCACTGTGGGAGGTCAGCTGTTGAGGCGTGAGGGTGCTGTGGAGGTCACTGTTAAGGAGGCAGGGCACTGTGGAGGGTCAGTGTTGAGGTGTGAGGGGCTGTGGAGGTCACTGTTAAGGAGGCAGGGCACTGTGGAGGTCAGTGTTGAGGTGTGAGGGTGCTGTGGAGGTCACTGTTAAGGAGGCAGGGCACTGTGGAGGTCAGTGTTGAGGTGTGAGGGGTGCTGTGGAGGTCACTGTTAAGGAGGCAGGGCGCTGTGGAGGTCACTGTTAAGGTGAAGAGGGTGCTGTGGAGGTCACTGTTAAGGAGGCAGGGCGCTGTGGAGGTCACTGTTAAGGGAGAGGGGTGCTGTGGAGGTCACTGTTAGGGAGGCAGGGCGCTGTGGAGGTCACTGTTGAGGTGTAAGGGTGCTGTGGAGGTCACTGTTAAGGAGGCAGGGCACTGTGGAGGTCACTGTTGAGGTGAAGGGTGCTGTGGAGGTCACTGTTAAGGAGGCAGGGCGCTGTGGAGGTCACTGTTGAGGTGAGAGGGTGCTGTGGAGGTCACTGTTAAGGAGGCAGGGCGCTGTGGAGGTCACTGTTAAGGGGAAGGGGTGCTGTGGAGGTCACTGTTAAGGAGGCAGGGCGCTGTGGAGGTCACTGTTAAGGTGAAGAGGTGCTGTGGAGGTCACTGTTAAGGAGGCAGGGCGCTGTGGAGGTCACTGTTAAGGGAAGGGGTGCTGTGGAGGTCACTGTTAAGGAGGCAGGGCGCTGTGGAGGTCACTGTTAAGGGGAAGGGTGCTGTGGAGGTCACTGTTAAGGAGGCAGGGCGCTGTGGAGGTCACTGTTAAGGTGAAGGGTGCTGTGGAGGTCACTGTTAAGGAGGCAGGGCGCTGTGGAGGTCACTGTTGAGGTGTGAAGGGGTGCTGTGGAGGTCACTGTTAAGGAGGCAGGGCGCTGTGGAGGTCACTGTTAAGGTGAGAGGTGCTGTGGAGGTCACTGTTAAGGAGGCAGGGCGCTGTGGAGGTCACTGTTAAGGGGAAGGGGTGCTGTGGAGGTCACTGTTAAGGAGGCAGGGCGCTGTGGAGGTCACTGTTGAGGTGAGAGGTGCTGTGGAGGTCACTGTTAAGGAGGCAGGGCGCTGTGGAGGTCACTGTTAAGGGGAGAGGGTGCTGTGGAGGTCACTGTTAAGGAGGCAGGGCGCTGTGGAGGTCACTGTTAAGGGAAGGGGTGCTGTGGAGGTCACTGTTAAGGAGGCAGGGCGCTGTGGAGGTCACTGTTGAGGAGTGAGGGGTGCTGTGGAGGTCACTGTTAAGGAGGCAGGGCGCTGTGGAGGTCACTGTTGAGGTGAAGAGGTGCTGTGGAGGTCACTGTTAAGGAGGCAGGGCACTGTGGAGGTCACTGTTAAGGGGAAGAGGTGCTGTGGAGGTCACTGTTAAGGAGGCAGGGCGCTGTGGAGGTCACTGTTGAGGGGAGGGGTGCTGTGGAGGTCACTGTTAAGGAGGCAGGGGCGCTGTGGAGGTCACTGTTAAGGTGTGAGGGTGCTGTGGAGGTCACTGTTAAGGAGGCAGGGCGCTGTGGAGGTCACTGTTAAGGTGAGAGGGTGCTGTGGAGGTCACTGTTAAGGAGGCAGGGCGCTGTGGAGGTCACTGTTAAGGGAGAGGGTGCTGTGGAGGTCACTGTTAAGGAGGCAGGGCGCTGTGGGGGTCAGTGTTGAGGTGTGAGGGTGCTGTGGAGGTCACTGTTAAGGAGGCAGGGCGCTGTGGAGGTCACTGTTAAGGGTGAGGGGTGCTGTGGAGGTCACTGTTAAGGAGGCAGGGCGCTGTGGAGGTCACTGTTGAGGTGTGAGGGTGCTGTGGAGGTCACTGTTAAGGAGGCAGGGCGCTGTGGAGGTCACTGTTGAGGTGAGAGGTGCTGTGGAGGTCACTGTTAAGGAGGCAGGGCGCTGTGGAGGTCACTGTTGAGGTGTGAGGTGCTGTGGAGGTCACTGTTAAGGAGGCAGGGCGCTGTGGAGGTCACTGTTGAGGTGAAGGGGTGCTGTGGAGGTCACTGTTAAGGAGGCAGGGCGCTGTGGAGGTCACTGTTAAGGTGTGAGGGGTGCTGTGGAGGTCACTGTTAAGGAGGCAGGGCGCTGTGGGAGGTCACTGTTGAGGTGAGAGGGTGCTGTGGAGGTCACTGTTAAGGAGGCAGGGCGCTGTGGAGGTCACTGTTGAGGTGAGAGGGGCTGTGGAGGTCACTGTTAAGGAGGCAGGGCACTGTGGAGGTCAGTGTTGAGGTGTGAGGGTGCTGTGGAGGTCACTGTTAAGGAGGCAGGGCGCTGTGGAGGTCACTGTTGAGGTGAAGGGTGCTGTGGAGGTCACTGTTAAGGAGGCAGGGCGCTGTGGGGGTCACTGTTGAGGTGTGAGGGTGCTGTGGAGGTCACTGTTAAGGAGGCAGGGCGCTGTGGAGGTCAGTGTTGAGGTGAGAGGTGCTGTGGAGGTCACTGTTAAGGAGGCAGGGCGCTGTGGAGGTCAGTGTTAAGGTGTGAGGGGCTGTGGAGGTCACTGTTAAGGAGGCAGGGCGCTGTGGAGGTCAGTGTTGAGGGTGAGGGTGCTGTGGAGGTCACTGTTAAGGAGGCAGGGCGCTGTGGAGGTCAGTGTTGAGGTGTGAGGGTGCTGTGGAGGTCACTGTTAAGGAGGCAGGGCGCTGTGGGAGGTCAGTGTTGAGGTGTGAGGGGCTGTGGAGGTCACTGTTAAGGAGGCAGGGCGCTGTGGAGGTCACTGTTGAGGTGAGAGGGTGCTGTGGAGGTCACTGTTAAGGAGGCAGGGCGCTGTGGGGGTCACTGTTGAGGGAAGAGGGCTGTGGAGGTCACTGTTAAGGAGGCAGGGCACTGTGGAGGTCAGTGTTGAGGTGTGAAGGGTGCTGTGGAGGTCACTGTTAAGGAGGCAGGGCACTGTGGGGGTCAGTGTTGAGGTGTGAGGGGCTGTGGAGGTCACTGTTAAGGAGGCAGGGCGCTGTGGGGGTCAGTGTTGAGGTGTGAGGGGCTGTGGAGGTCACTGTTAAGGAGGCAGGGCGCTGTGGGGGTCAGTGTTGAGGTGTGAGGGGCTGTGGAGGTCACTGTTAAGGAGGCAGGGCGCTGTGGGGGTCAGTGTTGAGGTGTGAGGGGCTGTGGAGGTCACTGTTAAGGAGGCAGGGCACTGTGGGGGTCAGTGTTGAGGGTGAGGGTGCTGTGGAGGTCACTGTTAAGGAGGCAGGGCACTGTGGGGGTCAGTGTTGAGGTGTGAGGGTGCTGTGGAGGTCACTGTTAAGGAGGCAGGGCACTGTGGGGGTCAGTGTTGAGGTGTGAGGGGCTGTGGAGGTCACTGTTAAGGAGGCAGGGCGCTGTGGGGGTCAGTGTTGAGGTGTGAGGGGCTGTGGAGGTCACTGTTAAGGAGGCAGGGCACTGTGGAGGTCAGTGTTGAGGTGTGAGGGGCTGTGGAGGTCACTGTTAGGAGGCAGGGCACTGTGGGGGTCAGTGTTGAGGTGTGAGGGGCTGTGGAGGTCACTGTTAAGGAGGCAGGGCACTGTGGGGGTCAGTGTTGAGGTGTGAGGGGCTGTGGAGGTCACTGTTAAGGAGGCAGGGCACTGTGGGGGTCAGTGTTGAGGTGTGAGGGGCTGTGGAGGTCACTGTTAAGGAGGCAGGGCACTGTGGGGGTCAGTGTTGAGGTGTGAGGGGCTGTGGAGGTCACTGTTAAGGAGGCAGGGCGCTGTGGGGGTCAGTGTTGAGGTGTGAGGGGCTGTGGAGGTCACTGTTAAGGAGGCAGGGCACTGTGGGGGGGTCAGTGTTGAGGTGTGAGGGGCTGTGGAGGTCACTGTTAAGGAGGCAGGGCACTGTGGGGGGTCAGTGTTGAGGTGTGAGGGGCTGTGGAGGTCACTGTTAAGGAGGCAGGGCACTGTGGGGGTCAGTGTTGAGGTGTGAGGCGCTGTGGGGGTCAGTGTTATGGGGGATACTGTCGATATCTTTAAACGACACACAGAAACATTAACTGAAATAGATGAAATATACCCGTGCGAAGCCGGGTCCTTAGCTAATATATTATATACGGCAGAGGGAGGGGTTATATATTATATACGGCAGAGGGAGGGGTTATATATTATATACGGCAGAGGGAGGGGTTATATATTATATACGGCAGAGGAAGGGGTTATATATTATATACGGCAGAGGGAGGGTTATATATTATATACGGCAGAGGAAGGGTTATATATTATAGACGGCAGAGGGAGGGGTTATATATTATATACGGCAGAGGAAGGGGTTATATATTATATACGGCAGAGGGAGGGGTTATATATTATATACGGCAGAGGAAGGGGTTATATATTATAGACGGCAGAGGGAGGGGTTATATATTATATACGGCAGAGGAAGGGGTTATATATTATATACGGCAGAGGGAGGGGGTTATATATTATATACGGCAGAGGGAGGGTTATATATTATATACGGCAGAGGAGGGGTTATATATTATATACGGCAGAGGGAGGGGTTATATATTATATACGGCAGAGGAGGGGTTATATATTATATACAGCAGAGGGAGGGGTTATATATTATATACAGCAGAGGAAGGGTTATATATTATATACGGCAGAGGAAGGGTTATATATTATATACAGCAGAGGGAGGGGTTATATATTATATACGGCAGAGGGAGGGTTATATATTATATACGGCAGAGGGAGGGGTTATATATTATATACGGCAGAGGGAGGGGTTATATATTATATACAGCAGAGGGAGGGGTTATATATATTATATACAGCAGAGGGAGGGGTTATATATCATATACAGCAGAGGGAGGGGTTATATATAATATACAGCAGAGGGAGGGGTTATATATTATATACAGCAAAGGGAGGGGTTATATATTATATACAGCAGAGGGAGGGGTTATATATTATATACGGCAGAGGGAGGGGTTATATATCATATACGGGAGAGGGAGGGGTTATATATTATATACAGCAGAGGGAGGGGTTATATATTATATACAGCAGAGAGAGGGGTTATATATTATATACCGTAGGAGGGGTTATATATCATATACGGCACAGGGAGGGGTAATATATCATATATGGCAGAGAGAGGGGTTATATATTATATACCATAGGAGGGGTCATATATCATATACAGCAGAGGGAGGGGTTATATATTATATACGGCAGAGGGAGGGGTTATATATTATATACGGCAGAGGGAGGGGTCATATATCATATACGGCAGAGGAAGGGGTTATATATTATATACAGCAGAGGGAGGGGTTATATATTATATACAGCAGAGGGAGGGGTTATATATTATATACAGCAGAGGGAGGGGTTATATAATATATACGGCAGAGGGAGGGGTTATATATTATATACAGCAGAGGGAGGGGTTATATATTATATACAGCAGAGGGAGGGGTTATATATCATATACAGCAGAGGGAGGGGTTATATAATATATACGGCAGAGGGAGGGGTTATATATTATATACGACAGAGGAAGGGGTTATATATTATATACAGCAGAGGAGGGGTTATATATTATATACAGCAGAGGGAGGGGTTATATATTATTTACAGCACAGGGAGGGGTTATATATCATATACGGCAGAGGAGGGGTTATATATTATATACAGCAGAGGAGGGGTTATATATTATTTACAGCACAGGGAGGGGTTATATATTATATACAGCAGAGGAGGGGTTATATAATATATACGGCAGAGGAGGGGTTATATATTATATACCGTAAGAGGGAGGGGTTATATATTATATACTGGCAGAGGGAGGGTTATATATTATATACGGCAGAGGAGGGGTTATATATATTATATACAGCCGAGGGAGGTGTTATAAATTATATACAGCAGAGAGAGGGGTTATATATTATATACGGCACAGGGAGAGGTAATATATCATATGCAGCAGAGGGAGGGGTTCTATATCATATATGGCAGAGAGAGGGGTTATATATTATATACCATAGGAGGGGTCATATATCATATACGGCAGAGGGAGGCGTTATATATCATATACGGCAGAGGGAGGCGTTATATATCATATACGGCAGAGGGAGGGGTTATAGATTATATACTGCACAGGGAAGCAGGGCCGGCGCCACCATTAAGGTGACCTAGGCAGTCGCCTAGGGCGCCATTTAGCAGGGGGCGCCCGTTGCAGTTTAAAAAATATATAAAAACGTTGGTTATATAAGTTAACTTAAGTGGCGGCTCAGTGCTGTCTGACATGTCGGAGGAGAATCGGGCAGAGGCTGAGCCGTGGGGCGGGGGCGCAGCGGCGGTCTGGAGAGGCAGTCTCACACCGCTGTTCTGTCTGTCTCTCTGGTGGTCTGAGTGACTATAACGGCTGCTGAGGGTGGCGAGCGGAGGCGGAGCTCTGCCGCCCCGCCCTGAATGATCTTGATCTGACCCCTCTCTGACCCCGCCCACCCTTGAGCATGTGACGCAGAGAGAGGCGTGGAGCAAAAGAGGAAGAGGAGGCCGCACACTGAGCAGCAAGCAGCCGAGCAGCCAGCCACGGCGTCCATGGTCCACCAATTTGCCTCCCCCGCCCCCAAGTGAGGCAGCAGCGGCAGTGCCTCCTCCTTCTGGGACAGAACAGAAGTTGGCTCCTACCTGGATTGGAGTGCAGCCTGCAGGTGCAGCTGCTTTCTTCTTCCCCAGGACCCCAGGGCGACATTGGTGAATGCTGTACTGGAGTGTTTGTCTCCAGTCCCCAGAGCCAGACCAAGACCAGCTCATCTTATTGTCCTGGTGGTAAGTAGTCAGTAGACAATGTGCAATATGTCTATTATTTACTGTATTTTTTGCCTTATAATACGCACTTTTTTCTCCTTTTTTGGCCGTGCATCTGTAATAGGGGTACAGATGTATGGGAGGGTTAAAGAGGGGAGCGGCCGTTATTTGGGAAAGTGGTGCGAGAAGGGAACATGTTATTTAACTGTTATTGCTGAATTGTTATAAAAATGTGAATTGTCATGTCTCCTGATCACTGTAAGCCGGTAGGGGTGTAGTGAGGAGAGTTGGCCACTAGAGGGACCCCTAGGATAGGCACAAAAGGCTTAGTGAGGGAGGAGGAGTTTCAGTTCAGTGGAGTTGAGTTAAGATGTAGTTCTGTTGGAGTACAGGCCCTGAGCCTGGTGAAGCCAGGGAGACCTGGGCCTATGGCCTGGGGAAGGGTGTGCAGTTGAGGAAACAGCCGGAAGGGTCCTGCCTGGAGGTGAACATAGACAACCGGAGATAGGAGGACGCCAGTTCCAAGGGCCAAGTGGAATAATACCCTTAGGCCGGGCTGAGAGAGAGAGAAACGGAGCAGGGAAGGAAAAGGATCACTGGATACCAGCCAGACGGGGCTGAGGACACAGAGCAGAGCCTTAGTGAGGAGAAGCACAGGAAGGGCGCAGGGATCAGGAGGCATATTGTCCATGTCCTGCATTGATGGCCCGTTGGTGTACCGTTCACTGGAAAGGTCTGCTGTGATAAAGACGTGATTGTTCCCTGGTTAAGTGTGTGGCCGGCAGAGGAATCTGCTTGAGGTGGAGAAACGTTTTGCAACCCTTTTAAGTAAAGACTTTGACAATTTAACTGAATCGCCTGGTCTTCAATTATTCCCGCTAGCAGGGGAGTGCTACAGCTGCTTTACACTGAGACCACCATCTGGAGCAGAACACGGAAGGGATCCATAATTCCATCAAAGCATACCTCTCAGGTGGGTGACACACTGCACCACAACACCCAGCATGCCCTGGTCCCCCCTGACCCGCAGGTAGCTTACACATCTTTCTTGTAAAACGGATTGCGGATACTTCGGGGGGTGAGTGTCATGTCGTCAATTGTTATTTTGCCTAGGGCGGCAAAAATCCTTTCACCAGCTCTGCAGCGAGGGGTAATATATCATATGCAGCAGAGGGAGGCGTTATATATTATATACAGCAGAGGGAGGGGTTATATATTATATACAGCAGAGGGAGGGGTTATATATTATATACGGCACAGGGAGGGGATATAGATTATATATGGCAGAGGGAGGGGTTATATATTATATACGGCACAGGAGGGGTTATAGATTATATATGGCAGAGGGAGGCGTTATATATTATATACGGCAGAGGAGGGTTATATATTATATACGGCAGAGGGAGGGGTTATATATTATA
The DNA here is from genome assembly GCA_033119425.1 of Bufotes viridis. Lineage (NCBI taxonomy): Eukaryota > Metazoa > Chordata > Amphibia > Anura > Bufonidae > Bufotes > Bufotes viridis. The sequence goes on from JAKVIS010000098.1 coordinate 135,446, forward strand.
TACGGCACAGGGAGGGTTATATATTATATACGGCAGAGGGAGGGGTTATATATTATATACCATAGGAGGGGTTATATATCATATACAGCAGAGGGAGGGGTTAAATATCATATACGGCAGAGGGAGGGGTTATATATTATATACAGCAGAGGGAGAGTTTATATATATTATACGACAGAGGGAGGGTTATATATATTATACTGCAGAGGGAGGGGTTATATATTATATACAGCAGAGGGAGGGGTTATATATTATATACAGCAGAGGGAGGGTTTACATATATTATACGACAGAGGGAGGGGTTATATATATTATACTGCAGAGGGAGGGGTTATATATTATATACAGCAGAGGGAGGGGTTATATATCATATACAGCAGAGGGAGAGTTTACATATATTATACGACAGAGGGAGGGGTTATATATTATATACGGCACAGGAAGGGGTAATATATCATATACGGCAGAGGGAGGGGTTATATATTATATACGGCAGAGGGAGGGGTTATATATTATATACCATAGGAGGGGTTATATATCATATACAGCAGAGGGAGGGGTTATATATGATATACAGCAGAGGGAGGGGTTATATATTATATACAGCAGAGGGAGGGTTTACATATATTATACGACAGAGGGAGGGTTATATATTATATACTGCAGAGGAGGGTTATATATTATATACGGCAGAGGAGAGGGTTATATATTATATACCATAGGAGGGGTTATATATCATATACAGCAGAGGAGGGGTTAAATATCATATACGGCAGAGGAGGGGTTATATATTATATACAGCAAAGGAGAGTTTACATATATTATACGACAGAGGGAGGGGTTATATATATTATACTGCAGAGGGAGGGGTTATATATCATATACAGCAGAGGGAGGGGTTATATATCATATACAGCAGAGGGAGGGGTTATATATTATATACAGCAGAGGGAGGGTTTACATATATTATACGACAGAGGGAGGGGTTATATATATTATACTGCAGAGGGAGGGGTTATATATATTATACTGCAGAGGGAGGGGTTATATATCATATACAGCAGAGGGAGAGTTTACATATATTATACGACAGAGGGAGGGGTTATATATTATATACGGCACAGGGAGGGGTTATATATTATATACGGCAGAGGAGGGGTTATATATTATATACCATAGGAGGGTTATATATCATATACAGCAGAGGGAGGGGTTATATATCATATACAGCAGAGGAGGGTTATATATCATATACGGCAGAGGGAGGGGTTATATATGATATACAGCAGAGGAGGGGTTATATATTATATACAGCAGAGGGAGGGTTTACATATATTATACGACAGAGGGAGGGGTTATATATTATATACCATAGGAGGGGTTATATATCATATACAGCAGAGGGAGGGGTTATATATTATATACCATAGGAGGGGTTATATATCATATACGGCAGAGGGAGGGTTATATATTTGTAGCATCCCCAAGTCAGGGCAATGTGTGGGACTAACCTGGGGAATGCCAGTGATGGAGAGGCCGGCACGCTGTTCCTCTGGGAGCACTCTCTGGGTTCTGAAGGGACACAGCCAGGTGCAATGTGAGGTGCCCTTGGTGTTGTAGTTTAACGTGCCTATGGCTAAGTCCCTGGTGTGTCGTGACGCTAGTGCCAGTAAACGGTGGCACACCGTTTTTATAGTAGGAATAATAGAGGTGCAGACTTGTAGCTTGAAAGCAGAATTCCAACTTTACTGAAACAGTGGTAATACAGAAGGCAACCTCTTAAAACAGTTCTTTTTGCAGACAATTAGCTTTGGTACAGTCGCAGTTACAGCAGGCTTACATCCAGCAAGGTATAACAGAGGGAAAGACAACAGGACTTGGAATTGCAGGTGAACCTTACTTTCTTCCTGACTTGTCCTGACTGGAATTGATGCTTCAAGGCCCCAATGCCCTACTTCTGGCTTATATCCTTGAATCTCCAGTTGACAGTGTACCTCCTCTGACATTTCAGTACCTCTTGCTCTAGGGATTGCCTCTGCTTGACTTCTGCTGACCTGCCTAGGCCCGTGACATGTGGCCTTCACAGACTCCAGGGTCTGCACCACTGGCGGATCCAGAGCCTGGTCTCGGGAGGGGCACTTTGGGCGATTGATACGCCCAGCTCCCATCACTACAGAAACACAGCCCCACTTACCTCTTCCATCCAGTGACGTCTCCTGTGATGTAGATGTTCTCTTTCCTCATCTTCTCCTTTCAGACCTTCAGACCAGACCGTCAGGTTTCGTCTCTGCAGTTTGACAACAAAATAAATCTCAGTTACTACTTTTCCATCATCCTCCCATATTCTGGACAAATTATCCTACTACCCCCATATAAAATACATCAGTAATGTCCCCATAGTGCCCCCGGAGTCTACTCTCTCCCCCATCATGTCCCCCTCAATCATGTGCAGGCTCCTTTCCCCACCCATCCCCCTTCCCCCAAAATTATTTGCAGGCTCCTTTCCCCAGCCCCCCCCAAATCATGTGCAGGCTCCTTCCCTCCCCCCAAAATCATGTGCAGGCTCCTTCCCCCCTCCCCAAAATCATGTGCAGGCTCCTTACCCCCCTCCCCAAAATCATGTGCAGGCTCCTTCCCCTCCCCCAAAATCATGTGCAGGCTCCTTCCCTCCCCCCAAAATCATGTGCAGGCTCCTTCCCCCCCAAAATCATGTGCAGGCTCCTCCCCCTCTCCAAAATCATGTGCAGGCTCCTTCCCTCCCCCAAAATCATGTGCAGGCTCCTCCCCTCCAAAATCATGTGCAGGCTCCTTCCCCTCCCCAAAAATCATGTGCAGGCTCCTCCCCCTCCAAAATCATGTGCAGGCTCCTTCCCCTCCCCCAAAATCATGTGCAGGCTCCTTCCCCCAAAATCATGTGCAGGCTCCTCCCCCTCTCCAAAATCATGTGCAGGCTCCTTCCCCTCCCCCAAAATCATGTGCAGGCTCCTCCCCCTCCAAAATCATGTGCAGGCTCCTTCCCCTCCCCCAAAAATCATGTGCAGGCTCCTTCCCTCCCCAAAATCATGTGCAGGCTCCTTCCCCCCTCCCCCAAAATCATGTGCAGGCTCCTTACCCCCCTCCCCCAAAATCATGTGCAGGCTCCTTCCCCCTCCCCCAAAATCATGTGCAGGCTCCTTCCTCCCCCAAAATCATGTGCAGGCTCCTTCCTCCCCCAAAATCATGTGCAGGCTCCTTCCCCCCTCCCCAAAATCATGTGCAGGCTCCTTCCCCTCCCCCAAAATCATGTGCAGGCTCCTTCCCTCCAAAAATCATGTGCAGGCTCCTCCCCCTCTCCAAAATCATGTGCAGGCTCCTTCCTCCCCCACCCCCAAAATCATGTGCAGGCTCCCCCAAAATCATGTGCAGGCTCCTTCCCCTCCCCCAAAATCATGTGCAGGCTCCTTCCCCCCTCCCCCAAAATCATGTGCAGGCTCCTTCCCTCCCCCAAAATCATGTGCAGGCTCCTTCCCCCAAAAATCATGTGCAGGCTCCTCCCCCCTCTCCAAAATCATGTGCAGGCTCCTTCCCCTCCCCCACCCCCCAAAATCATGTGCAGGCTCCCCAAAATCATGTGCAGGCTCCTTTCCCCGCTCCCTACTTACCTCCTTGCAGGCTGGATGCAGGCCTCTTCCGGCCTGTGTCCCGTTCTGTCCTCTGCTCAGGCGGCGCGATGACGTCATCGTGCCGCCTGAACCGCTCTGATAGGCTGTCGGCACGAGGCCGGCAGCCTATCAGAGGAGCAGGGAGGAGACGCCTCTCCTCCACTGCCGCACAGCACAGCGATCTGTATCGCTGTCCAGAGGACGGCGACACAGATCGCTATGGAGATGAACGCTTCCACAGTGGAAGCGTTCATCTCCTGTCACTGACTGCCGCCGGTGCTGCCACAATATCGGGGGGGGCAATTGCCCCGTTGCCCCCCCCCTGGATCCGCCACTGGTCTGCACTCCTTCCCAGGCCCAGGGCCTGGTGTAGACTTCACAGGCTCATGGCCTGGAGTAGACTGAACTCCCTTTCCTTCCCTGACTGGGCCTTATATAGACTAGGGCTCCCTAGCTCCCTCTAGTGACTAGAGCTGGAATTACATCCCTAGCCGGCCTGCACATAGGACATTTCACAGTAACAGGGAATTAAATACCATAAATTACATTGCATTATATAAATAGGACTTTTACCAGCCTCCCCATAAATGAGAGGAACGACAGCAGCCAAGTGACCCTTCTGTAGTGACGGCATTACAGCTCCCGTACACTACATATTATATACCATAGGAGGGGTCATATATCATATATGGAAGAGGGAGAGGTTATATATCATATACAGCAGAGGGAGGGGTTATATATCATATACGGCAGAGGGAGGGGTTATATATGATATACAGCAGAGGGAGGGGTTATATATTATATACAGCAGAGGGAGGGGTTATATATCATATACGGCAGAGGGAGGGGTTATATATGATATACAGCAGAGGGAGGGGTTATATATTATATACAGCAGAGGGAGGGTTTACATATATTATACGACAGAGGGAGGGGTTATAGATCATATACGGCAGAGGAAGGGGTTATATATATTATACTGCAGAGGGAGGGGTTATATATTATATACAGCACAGGGAGGGGTTATATATTATATAACGGCAGAGGGAGGGTTATATATCATATACGGCAGAGGAGGGTTATATATATTATACGACAGAGGAGGGGTTATGTATATTATATACAGCAGAGGGAGGGGTTATATATTATATACAGCAGAGGGAGGGGTTATATATTATATACAGCACAAGGAGGAGTTATATATTATATACAGCACAGGGAGGGGTTATATATTATATACAGCAGAGGGAGGGGTTATATAATATATACGGCAGAGGGAGGGGTTATATATTATATACAGCACAAGGAGGAGTTATATATTATATACAGCACAGGGAGGGGTTATATATCATATACGGCAGAGGAAGGGGTTATATATCATATACAGCAGAGGGAGGGGTTATATATTATATACAGCAGAGGGAGGGGTTATATATTATATACAGCAGAGGGAGGGGTTATATAATATATACAGCAGAGGGAGGGGTTATATATTATATACGGCAGAGGGAGGGGTTATATATCATATACGGCAGAGGGAGGGGTTATATATTATATACGGCAGAGGGAGGGGTTATATAATATATACAGCAGAGGGAGGGGTTATATATTATATACGGCAGAGGGAGGGGTTATATATCATATACGGCAGAGGGAGGGGTTATATATTATATACGGCAGAGGGAGGGGTTATATATCATATACGGCAGAGGGAGGGGTTATATATCATATACGGCAGAGGGAGGGGTTATATATCATATACGGCAGAGGAGGGTTATATATTATATACGGCAGAGGAGGGGTTATATATCATATACGGCAGAGGAGGGGTTATATATCATATACGGCAGAGGGAGGGGTTATATATCATATACGGCAGAGGGAGGGGTTATATATCATATACGGCAGAGGGAGGGGTTATATATCATATACGGCAGAGGAAGGGGTTATATATATTATACGGCAGAGGGAGGGGTTATATATTATACGGCAGAGGAAGGGGTTATATATTATAGACGGCAGAGGAAGGGGTTATATATTATAGACGGCAGAGGGAGGGGTTATATATCATATACGGCAGAGGGAGGGGTTATATATCATATACGGCAGAGGGAGGGGTTATATATATTATACGGCACAGGAGGGGTTATATATTACATATATTAGACCTCAGTGTCAGATATTTTTGTAGATTTTTTCCTAGAAGAGGAGCAGTCCCTTGTTTATCCTTGTACGGACTGTGGCCCCCAGAGGCGTTGTCATGGTGATGGAGGTCACTCTTCACGTGGCTGTGCATCAGCTGACGCTTCGTTTCTTATTAGTCTGTATGGAGATGTGCGTTCCCATTGTACTTTGGGGGTGTCACATTTGATTTTTCTGTCACCCTGTAAATTGGGGGTGTCCCGCCCTTTGTCCTGTCCCCCTGTAATTTTGGGGTGTCACGTCCTTTGTCCTGTCCCCCTGTAATTTTGGGGTGTCACATCCTTTTCCCTGTCCCCCTGAAATTCGGGGGTGTCACCTTCTTTAAGCTGTCTTCCTCAGGGGTGTCACTTTCCTTTCCCTGTCCACCTGTAATTTGGGGTGTCACGTCCTTTGTCCTGTCCACCTGTAATTTGGGGGTGTCATGTACTTTGTCCTGTCCCCTGTAATTTGGGAGTGTCATGTACTTTGTCCTGTCCTCCTGTAATTTGGGGGTGTCACGTCCTTTGTCCTGTCCTCCTGTAATTTGGGGATGTCACGTCCTTTGTCCTGTCCCCCTGTAATTTGGGGGTGTCACGTCCTTTGTCCTGTCCTCCTGTAATTTGGGGGTGTCATGTCCTTTGTCCTGTCCTCCTGTAATTTGGGGGTGTCATGTCCTTTGTCCTGTGCCCCTGTAATTTGGGGGTGTCATGTACTTTGTCCTGTCCTCCTGTAATTTGGGGGTGTCATGTCCTTTGTCCTGTCCCCCTGTAATTTGGGGGTGTCACGTCCTTTGTCCTGTCCCCCTGTAATTTGGGGGTGTCACGTCCTTTGTCCTATCCCCCTGTAATTTGGGGGTGTCACGTCCTTTGTCCTGTCCTCCTGTAATTTGGAGGTGTCACGTCCTTTGTCCTGTCCCCCTGTAATTTGGGGGTGTCACGTCCTTTGTCCTGTCCTCCTGTAATTTGGGGGTGTCATGTCCTTTGTCCTGTCCCCCTGTAATTTGGGGGTGTCATGTCCTTTGTCCTGTGCCCCTGTAATTTGGGGGTGTCATGTACTTTGTCCTGTCCTCCTGTAATTTGGGGGTGTCATGTCCTTTGTCCTGTCCCCTGTAATTTGGGGGTGTCACGTCCTTGTCCTGTCCCCTGTAATTTGGGGGTGTCATGTCCTTTGTCCTGTCCCCTGTAATTTGGGGGTGTCATGTCCTTTGTCCTGTCCCCCTGTAATTTGGGGGTGTCACGTCCTTTGTCCTGTCCCCCTGTAATTTGGGGTGTCATGTCCTTTGTCCTGTCCCCTGTAATTTGGGGGTGTCATGTTCTTTGTCCTGTCCCCCTGTAATTTGGGGTGTCATGTCCTTTGTCCTGTCCCCTGTAATTTGGGGGTGTCATGTCCTTTGTCCTGTCCCCCTGTAATTTGGGGTGTCACGTCCTTTGTCCTGTCCACCTGTAATTTGGGGGTGTCACGTCCTTTGTCCTGTCCCCTGTAATTTGGGGTGTCATGTCCTTTGTCCTGTCCACCTGTAATTTGGGGTGTCATGTCCTTTGTCCTGTCCCCTGTAATTTGGGGTGTCATGTCCTTTGTCCTGTCCCCTGTAATTTGGGGGTGTCATGTCCTTTGTCCTGTCCCCTGTAATTTGGGGGTGTCACGTCCTTGTCCTGTCCCCCTGTAATTTGGGGTGTCATGTCCTTTGTCCTGTCCCCTGTAATTTGGGGTGTCACGTCCTTTGTCCTGTCCCCTGTAATTTGGGGGTGTCACGTCCTTTGTCCTGTCCCCCTGTAATTTGGGGTGTCACGTCCTTTGTCCTGTCCCCTGTAATTTGGGGTGTCACGTCCTTTGTCCTGTCCACCTGTAATTTGGGGGTGTCACGTCCTTTGTCCTGTCCCCTGTAATTTGGGGTGTCACGTCCTTTGTCCTGTCCCCCTGTAATTTGGGGGTGTCACGTCCTTTGTCCTGTCCCCTGTAATTTGGGGTGTCATGTCCCTTGTCCTGTCCCCCTGTAATTTAGGGGTGTCATGTCCTTTGTCCTGTCCCCTGTAATTTGGGGGTGTCATGTCCTTTGTCCTGTCCCCTGTAATTTGGGGTGTCACGTCCTTTGTCCTGTCCCCCTGTAATTTGGGGGTGTCATGTCCTTTGTCCTGTCCCCTGTAATTTGGGGGTGTCACGTCCTTTGTCCTGTCCCCTGTAATTTGGGGTGTCACGTCCTTTGTCCTGTCCACCTGTAATTTGGGGGTGTCATGTCCTTTGTCCTGTCCCCTGTAATTTGGGGTGTCATGTCCTTTGTCCTGTCCCCTGTAATTTGGGGGTGTCATGTCCTTTGTCCTGTCCACCTGTAATTTGGGGGTGTCACGTCCTTTGTCCTGTCCCCTGTAATTTGGGGTGTCACGTCCTTGTCCTGTCCCCCTGTAATTTGGGGGTGTCATGTCCTTGTCCTGTCCCCTGTAATTTGGGGTGTCATGTCCTTTGTCCTGTCCCCCTGTAATTTGGGGGTGTCATGTCCTTTGTCCTGTCCCCTGTAATTTGGGGGTGTCACGTCCCTTGTCCTGTCCCCTGTAATTTGGGGGTGTCATGTCCTTTGTCCTGTCCCCTGTAATTTGGGGGTGTCACGTCCTTTGTCCTGTCCCCTGTAATTTGGGGGTGTCATGTCCTTTGTCCTGTCCCCTGTAATTTGGGGGTGTCATGTCCTTTGTCCTGTCCCCTGTAATTTGGGGTGTCACGTCCTTTGTCCTGTCCCCTGTAATTTGGGGGTGTCATGTCCTTTGTCCTGTCCCCTGTAATTTGGGGTGTCACGTCCTTTGTCCTGTCCCCTGTAATTTGGGGGTGTCATGTCCTTTGTCCTGTCCCCTGTAATTTGGGGTGTCACGTCCTTTGTCCTGTCCCCTGTAATTTGGGGTGTCATGTCCTTTGTCCTGTCCCCTGTAATTTGGGGGTGTCATGTCCTTTGTCCTGTCCCCTGTAATTTGGGGGTGTCATGTCCTTTGTCCTGTCCCCCTGTAATTTGGGGGTGTCACGTCCTTTGTCCTGTCCCCCTGTAATTTGGGGGTGTCATGTCCTTTGTCCTGTCCCCTGTAATTTGGGGTGTCATGTCCTTTGTCCTGTCCCCTGTAATTTGGGGGTGTCACGTCCTTTGTCCTGTCCCCTGTAATTTGGGGGTGTCACGTCCTTTGTCCTGTCCCCCTGTAATTTGGGGGTGTCACGTCCTTGTCCTGTCCCCCTGTAATTTGGGGGTGTCACGTCCTTTGTCCTGTCCCCCTGTAATTTGGGGGTGTCATGTCCTTTGTCCTGTCCCCCTGTAATTTGGGGTGTCACGTCCTTGTCCTGTCCCCTGTAATTTGGGGGTGTCACGTCCTTTGTCCTGTCCCCTGTAATTTGGGGGTGTCACGTCCTTTGTCCTGTCCACCTGTAATTTGGGGGTGTCACGTCCTTTGTCCTGTCCCCTGTAATTTGGGGGTGTCACGTCCTTTGTCCTGTCCCCTGTAATTTGGGGGTGTCACGTCCTTTGTCCTGTCCTCCTGTAATTTGGGGGTGTCACGTCCTTTGTCCTGTCCCCTGTAATTTGGGGGTGTCACGTCCTTTGTCCTGTCCCCTGTAATTTGGGGGTGTCATGTCCTTTGTCCTGTCCCCTGTAATTTGGGGTGTCACGTCCTTTGTCCTGTCCCCTGTAATTTGGGGGTGTCACGTCCTTTGTCCTGTCCCCTGTAATTTGGGGTGTCATGTCCTTTGTCCTGTCCCCCTGTAATTTGGGGGTGTCATGTTCTTTGTCCTGTCCCCCTGTAATTTGGGGGTGTCATGTCCTTTGTCCTGTCCCCCTGTAATTTGGGGGTGTCACGTCCTTTGTCCTGTCCCCCTGTAATTTGGGGGTGTCACGTCCTTTGTCCTGTCCCCCTGTAATTTGGGGGTGTCATGTCCTTTGTCCTGTCCCCCTGTAATTTGGGGGTGTCATGTCCTTGTCCTGTCCCCTGTAATTTGGGGTGTCACGTCCTTTGTCCTGTCCCCCTGTAATTTGGGGGTGTCATGTCCTTGTCCTGTCCCCTGTAATTTGGGGTGTCATGTCCTTGTCCTGTCCCCTGTAATTTGGGGGTGTCATGTCCTTTGTCCTGTCCCCTGTAATTTGGGGGTGTCATGTCCTTTGTCCTGTCCCCTGTAATTTGGGGGTGTCACGTCCTTTGTCCTGTCCCCTGTAATTTGGGGGTGTCATGTCCTTTGTCCTGTCCCCTGTAATTTGGGGGTGTCATGTCCTTTGTCCTGTCCCCTGTAATTTGGGGTGTCATGTCCTTTGTCCTGTCCCCCTGTAATTTGGGGGTGTCACGTCCTTGTCCTGTCCCCCTGTAATTTGGGGGTGTCATGTCCTTTGTCCTGTCCCCCTGTAATTTGGGGGTGTCATGTCCTTTGTCCTGTCCCCCTGTAATTTGGGGGTGTCATGTACTTTGTCCTGTCCACCTGTAATTTGGGGGTGTCATGTCCTTGTCCTGTCCCCTGTAATTTGGGGTGTCACGTCCCTTTGTCCTGTCCCCCTGTAATTTGGGGGTGTCACGTCCTTGTCCTGTCCCCTGTAATTTGGGGGTGTCACGTCCTTTGTCCTGTCCCCTGTAATTTGGGGGTGTCACGTCCTTGTCCTGTCCCCTGTAATTTGGGGTGTCATGTCCTTTGTCCTGTCCCCTGTAATTTGGGGGTGTCACGTCCTTTGTCCTGTCCCCTGTAATTTGGGGGTGTCACGTCCTTTGTCCTGTCCACCTGTAATTTGGGGGTGTCACGTCCTTTGTCCTGTCCCCCTGTAATTTGGGGTGTCACGTCCTTTGTCCTGTCCCCCTGTAATTTGGGGTGTCACGTCCTTTGTCCTGTCCCCTGTAATTTGGGGGTGTCACGTCCTTTGTCCTGTCCCCCTGTAATTTGGGGGTGTCATGTCCTTTGTCCTGTCCCCTGTAATTTGGGGGTGTCACGTCCTTGTCCTGTCCCCTGTAATTTGGGGGTGTCACGCCCTTGTCCTGTCCCCTGTAATTTGGGGGTGTCACGTCCTTTGTCCTGTCCCCTGTAATTTGGGGGTGTCACGTCCTTTGTCCTGTCCCCTGTAATTTGGGGGTGTCATGTCCTTTGTCCTGTCCCCTGTAATTTGGGGTGTCATGTCCTTTGTCCTGTCCCCTGTAATTTGGGGTGTCACGTCCTTGTCCTGTCCCCTGTAATTTGGGGGTGTCACGTCCTTGTCCTGTCCCCTGTAATTTGGGGGTGTCATGTCCTTTGTCCTGTCCCCCTGTAATTTGGGGTGTCATGTCCTTGTCCTGTCCCCTGTAATTTGGGGGTGTCACGTCCTTTGTCCTGTCCCCTGTAATTTGGGGTGTCACGTCCTTTGTCCTGTCCCCTGTAATTTGGGGGTGTCACGTCCTTGTCCTGTCCCCCTGTAATTTGGGGGTGTCATGTCCTTTGTCCTGTCCCCTGTAATTTGGGGGTGTCATGTCCTTTGTCCTGTCCCCTGTAATTTGGGGTGTCACGTCCTTTGTCCTGTCCCCTGTAATTTGGGGGTGTCACGTCCCTTGTCCTGTCCACCTGTAATTTGGGGGTGTCACGTCCTTTGTCCTGTCCCCTGTAATTTGGGGGTGTCATGTCCTTGTCCTGTCCCCTGTAATTTGGGGGTGTCATGTCCTTTGTCCTGTCCCCTGTAATTTGGGGGTGTCACGTCCTTGTCCTGTCCCCCTGTAATTTGGGGTGTCACGTCCTTTGTCCTGTCCCCTGTAATTTGGGGGTGTCATGTCCTTTGTCCTGTCCCCTGTAATTTGGGGGTGTCATGTCCTTTGTCCTGTCCCCTGTAATTTGGGGTGTCACGTCCTTTGTCCTGTCCCCCTGTAATTTGGGGGTGTCACGTCCTTGTCCTGTCCCCTGTAATTTGGGGGTGTCACGTCCTTGTCCTGTCCCCTGTAATTTGGGGTGTCACGTCCTTTGTCCTGTCCACCTGTAATTTGGGGGTGTCATGTCCTTGTCCTGTCCCCTGTAATTTGGGGGTGTCATGTCCTTTGTCCTGTCCCCTGTAATTTGGGGTGTCATGTCCTTTGTCCTGTCCCCCTGTAATTTGGGGATGTCACGTCCTTTGTCCTGTCCCCTGTAATTTGGGGATGTCACGTCCTTGTCCTGTCCCCCTGTAATTTGGGGTGTCACGTCCTTTGTCCTGTCCCCTGTAATTTGGGGGTGTCATGTCCTTTGTCCTGTCCCCCTGTAATTTGGGGGTGTCATGTCCTTTGTCCTGTCCCCTGTAATTTGGGGTGTCATGTACTTTGTCCTGTCCCCTGTAATTTGGGGGTGTCACGTCCTTTGTCCTGTCCCCTGTAATTTGGGGGTGTCACGTCCTTTGTCCTTTCCCCCTGTAATTTGGGGGTGTCATGTACTTTGTCCTGTCCCCCTGTAATTTGGGGGTGTCATGTCCTTTGTCCTGTCCCCCTGTAATTTGGGGGTGTCATGTCCTTTGTCCTGTCCCCCTGTAATTTGGGATGTCACGTCCTTTGTCCTGTCCCCCTGTAATTTGGGGGTGTCATGTCCTTTGTATTGTCCCCCTGTAATTTGGGGGTGTCATGTTCTTCGTCCTGTCCCCCTGTAATTTGGGGGTGTCATGTCCTTTGTCCTGTCCCCCTGTAATTTGGGGGTGTCACGTTCTTTGTCCTGTCCACCTGTAATTTGGGGGTGTCACGTCCTTTGTCCTGTCCACCTGTAATTTGGGGGTGTCACGTCCTTTGTCCTGTCCCCCTGTAATTTGGGGGTGTCACGCCCTTTGTCCTGTCCCCTGTAATTTGGGGTGTCACGCCCTTGTCCTGTCCACCTGTAATTTGGGGGTGTCATGTACTTTGTCCTGTCCCCCTGTAATTTGGGGGTGTCACGTCCTTTGTCCTGTCCCCCTGTAATTTGGGGGTGTCATGTCCTTTGTCCTGTCCCCCTGTAATTTGGGGATGTCACGTCCTTTATCCTGCCCACCTGTAATTTGGGGGTGTCACGTCCTTTGTCCTGTCCCCCTGTAATTTGGGATGTCATGTCCTTTGTCCTGTCCCCCTGTAATTTGGGGGTGTCATGTCCTTTGTATTGTCCCCCTGTAATTTGGGGGTGTCATGTCCTTTGTCCTGCCCACCTGTAATTTGGGGGTGTCATGTCCTTTGTATTGTCCCCCTGTAATTTGGGGGTGTCATGTCCTTTGTCCTGTCCCCCTGTAATTTGGGGGTGTCACGTCCTTTGTCCTGTCCCCCTGTAATTTGGGGGTGTCATGTCCTTTGTCCTGTCCCCCTGTAATTTGGGGGTGTCACGTCCTTTGTCCTGTCCCCCTGTAATTTGGGGGTGTCATGTACTTTGTCCTGTCCCCCTGTAATTTGGGGGTGTCACGTCCTTGTCCTGTCCCCTGTAATTTGGGGGTGTCATGTCCTTGTCCTGTCCCCTGTAATTTGGGGGTGTCACGTCCTTGTCCTGTCCACCTGTAATTTGGGGGTGTCACGTCCTTGTTCTGTCCCCTGTAATTTGGGGTGTCACGCCCTTGTCCTGTCCCCTGTAATTTGGGGGTGTCACGTCCCTTGTCCTGTCCCCTGTAATTTGGGGGTGTCACGTCCCTTGTCCTGTCCCCTGTAATTTGGGGGTGTCATGTCCTTTGTCCTGTCCCCTGTAATTTGGGGGTGTCATGTACTTTGTCCTGTCCCCTGTAATTTGGGGTGTCATGTACTTGTCCTGTCCCCTGTAATTTGGGGGTGTCACGTCCTTTGTCCTGTCCCCTGTAATTTGGGGGTGTCATGTACTTTGTCCTGTCCCCTGTAATTTGGGGTGTCATGTCCTTTGTCCTGTCCCCTGTAATTTGGGGGTGTCATGTCCTTTGTCCTGTCCCCTGTAATTTGGGGTGTCATGTCCTTTGTCCTGTCCCCTGTAATTTGGGATGTCACGTCCTTTGTCCTGTCCCCTGTAATTTGGGGGTGTCATGTCCTTTGTCCTGTCCCCTGTAATTTGGGGGTGTCATGTCCTTTGTCCTGTCCCTCTGTAATTTGGGGGTGTCACGTCCTTGTCCTGTCCCCTGTAATTTGGGATGTCACGTCCCTTGTCCTGTCCCCTGTAATTTGGGGGTGTCATGTCCTTTGTCCTGTCCCCTGTAATTTGGGGTGTCATGTCCTTTGTCCTGTCCCCTGTAATTTGGGGGTGTCACGTCCCTTTGTCCTGTCCCCTGTAATTTGGGGGTGTCACGCCCTTGTCCTGTCCACCTGTAATTTGGGGTGTCATGTCCTTTGTCCTGTCCCCTGTAATTTGGGGTGTCATGTCCTTTGTCCTGTCCCCTGTAATTTGGGGTGTCACGCCCTTTGTCCTGTCCCCCTGTAATTTGGGGGTGTCATGTACTTTGTCCTGTCCACCTGTAATTTTGGGGTGTCACGTCCTTTGTCCTGTCCCCCTGTAATTTGGGGGTGTCACGTCCTTTGTCCTGTGCCCCTGTAATTTGGGATGTCATGTCCTTTGTCCTGTCCCCCTGTAATTTGGGGATGTCACGTCCTTTGTCCTGTCCCCCTGTAATTTGGGGGTGTCATGTTCTTTGTCCTGTCCCCTGTAATTTGGGGTGTCACGTCCTTGTCCTGTCCCCCTGTAATTTGGGGGTGTCACGTCCCTTGTCCTGTCCCCCTGTAATTTGGGGTGTCACGTCCTTTGTCCTGTCCCCCTGTAATTTGGGGGTGTCATGTTCTTTGTCCTGTCCCCCTGTAATTTGGGGGTGTCACGTTCTTTGTCCTGTCCACCTGTAATTTGGGGGTGTCACGTCCTTTGTCCTGTCCACCTGTAATTTGGGGGTGTCACGTCCTTTGTCCTGTCCCCCTGTACTTTGGGAGTTTCACGTCCTTTGTCCTGTCCCCCTGTAATTTGGGGGTGTCACGTCCTTTGTCCTGTCCCCCTGTAATTTGGGGGTGTCATGTCCTTTGTCCTGTCCCCCTGTAATTTGGGGGTGTCACGTCCTTTGTCCTGTCCCCCTGTAATTTGGGGGTGTCATGTCCTTTGTCCTGTCCCCCTGTAATTTGGGGATGTCACGTCCTTTGTCCTGCCCACCTGTAATTTGGGGGTGTCACGTCCTTTGTCCTGTCCCCTGTAATTTGGGGATGTCATGTCCTTGTCCTGTCCCCTGTAATTTGGGGGTGTCACGTCCCTTGTCCTGTCCCCTGTAATTTGGGGATGTCACGTCCTTTGTCCTGCCCACCTGTAATTTGGGGGTGTCATGTCCTTTGTCCTGTCCTCCTGTAATTTGGGGGTGTCATGTCCTTTGTCCTGTCCCCTGTAATTTGGGGTGTCACGTCCTTTGTCCTGTCCCCTGTAATTTGGGGGTGTCATGTCCTTTGTCCTGTCCCTCTGTAATTTGGGGGTGTCACGTCCTTGACCTGTCCCCTGTAATTTGGGGGTGTCACGCCCTTGTCCTGTCCCCTGTAATTTGGGATGTCATGTCCTTTGTCCTATCCCCTGTAATTTGGGGGTGTCATGTCCTTGTCCTGTCCCCTGTAATTTGGGGGTGTCACGTCCCTTGTCCTGTCCCCTGTAATTTGGGGGTGTCATGTCCTTTGTCCTGTCCCCTGTAATTTGGGGTGTCATGTCCTTTGTCCTGTCCCCTGTAATTTGGGGGTGTCATGTACTTTGTCCTGTCCACTCAGGGGTGTGTGAAGGACACGGTCTCCATGTCACACGGTGATGTACGGCGCAGCCGAGCACATTACCGGCTGTCACCCGCCGCCTTCCTCTGCCTGCGGCCATCAATATGAGATGTTGTCCCGCTCAATCTACCCAGTGGGACCCGCGAACACGTGAAGGGCATGGCATCCATTTCACCTCAGGACCTGCGGGATTTCTCTCATTTCCTACATCTGTTTGTGTCACACAGGTCGTCCGCAGCGTTCATTCCTGGGGCCACCTCTCCACACACGGAAGAAAACTGAAGGTCATGGCCGCCGGTAACAAGAGAAGCATGGCTTCTGTATCTGTGAGGAGAGAAGCGTGTCGTCTGTATCTGTGAGGAGAGAAGCGTGTCGTCTGTATCTGTGAGGGGAGAAGCATGGCTTCTGTATCTGTGAGGAGAGAAGCGTGGCTTCTGTATCTGTGGTGAGGAGAGAAGCGTGGCTTTTGTATCTGTGGTGAGGAGAGAAGCGTGGCTTCTGTATCTGTGAGGAGAGAAGCGTGTCGTCTGTATCTGTGAGGAGAGAAGCGTGTCGTCTGTATCTGTGAGGAGAGAAGCGTGTCGTCTGTATCTGTGAGGAGAGAAGCATGGCTTCTGTATCTGTGAGGAGAGAAGCGTGTCGTCTGTATCTGTGAGGGGAGAAGCGTGGCTTCTGTATCTGTGGTGAGGAGAGAAGCGTGGCTTTTGTATCTGTGGTGAGGAGAGAAGCGTGGCTTCTGTATCTGTGAGGAGAGAAGCGTGTCGTCTGTATCTGTGAGGGGAGAAGCGTGGCTTCTGTATCTGTGGTGAGGAGAGAAGCGTGGCTTTTGTATCTGTGGTGAGGAGAGAAGCGTGGCTTTTGTATCTGTGGTGAGGAGAGAAGCGTGGCTTCTGTATCTGTGAGGAGAGAAGCGTGTCGTCTGTATCTGTGAGGAGAGAAGCGTGTCGTCTGTATCTGTGAGGAGAGAAGCGTGTCGTCTGTATCTGTGAGGAGAGAAGCGTGTCGTCTGTATCTGTGAGGGGAGAAGCATGGCTTCTGTATCTCAGGAGGAGAGAAGCGTGGCTTCTGTATCTGTGGTGAGGAGAGAAGCGTGGCTTTTGTATCTGTGGTGAGGAGAGAAGCGTGGCTTTTGTATCTGTGGTGAGGAGAGAAGCGTGGCTTTTGTATCTGTGGTGAGGAGAGAAGCGTGGCTTCTGTATCTGTGAGGAGAGAAGCGTGTCGTCTGTATCTGTGAGGAGAGAAGCGTGTCGTCTGTATCTGTGAGGAGAGAAGCGTGGCTTCCGTGTCTTTGAGCCTGCGGTGGAGGATAAGATTCCTGCTCCGCCTCCACTATGACGGATCTAATTTTCCCCTCTGTCCGTCCCACCCCCGTCCTCCTGTCACCTCAGCCCTGGCTGTAAGGCAGCTGTCTGCAGCTGGATCCCTCCTCCACTGATCCCAGCAGACAGACAGACGGCAAGTTCTAATCTTAACTTTTATTATTCCAGGTTTAGTGTTCCTTAAAGAGGTTCTCCAGGATTTTGATATTGACTCCTATCTGATCATTCGCATGAAGAGGCTGCAGTGCTCTTGGAGTTCCATGTGCTGCCACTTACACCCAGGCCACGTCACTGATGAACCTCTTTTTAGTGAATGCGTTGAGGTGTAGTACCGAGCACAGCCACTATCCAATTGCTGGCGCTGTGCTTTGTGGGGCGCTCACTGGCGCCATGAATTCCTTAAGCAGCTCATTGAAGGGGTGCTGGTAGTTGGACCCCCACTAATAGCATAGGGAAATCCTGGAGAACCCCTTTCAGGGCCTACTTACAGTGACATACAAAGACATGTTAGAATCTGATGCTGATGGTAGGATACAAGGCATAGCAATGGTGGAGCGAGAAGAATCAGCGGTGCATCATACATTCACATGACAAGGGACTTCTCGTCCAGGGACTGCCGGGGGCGCTCTAGACGTCTACAGACACCACAATGACATTCACGAGGCCTGCAGGCACATATTGTGTGGATTTGGTCCTCAAATAGTCTTTACAGTCCATTGGCAGTCCAGCACTATCAGTTGGGTAACGTGTCCAGTCCTAAGGAAGCCGCGTGTTGCTTCGCACGGAGCCTTAAATTTTCAATACTTGTGGTTTTGCTGTTGAGACTTGGAAGGGTCCCGGGCTCT